>CADEPD010045762.1:0-12539 GCA_902829195.1 Fraxinus dipetala
TTTTGAAAAAAAAAAATATAAATAGTTTGAAATGGTTTTTAAAAAAAAAAAAAAAAAAAAAAAAAAAGGGGTTTCAAACAAGCTCTAATTGTCAAAAGAGGAATTGAAAATTTTTAATATCGTCTCATCGGTCATAAGTTTCTAATCCAAATGAACATGAAAGCAATTTCTCAAATGCTTAACTTCAAGAAGAAACAAATTCCAAATTCACAACTCTTGAGATGGGCAGAGTGTTTTCAAATTTTGACTTTGAAGTCAAACATATCAAAGGAAAATCCAACCTACTACCTGATCTACTTTCTAGAACAACACCTGCCATCTACTTACAAATTCCAAAAATCTGCATGCTCAAACCCTTCTAAAAAAATTCACAAAATCCTCCAATCCAAAATTCCCCTCCTGAACTTCTGAACTTGATCAGAAATCACACAATCCGTTCCAAGTCAAAAGAACTCATGCTAAAATACCAATCATGCTTATCAAACAGTGTGGCATTCAAATTGTAATCTGCTTTAATGCATCTAATATGAAAAATTGTCTTTTGGAACCTTGTTTACAGCTCAGGAAAGATTATCCAGAATTATTTTCAACACCAGATAATGACATAAAAAGATTCGTTGAATGATTTTTTCCACTTGATAATTGGTATAAAAAAATTCAATGTTTGTTTAAAATTCAAAGATCTTAGAACTTCATTTGACAATGTTCATGTAATCCTTACTTTTCAAAGGCAACAATATTTTACTAAATCGGGTTACTATGAACATTTCTCACATGTAAATGAATATGCAGTCCAACCGTTCAATCTTCACAGAGATTGGGAAAAATATTCTCAAGAATTCAGGATGTTCCAAAGGAAAATGGCGTAACTCAATCAGACAATTTCTCCAAAAATCTAGCCTACTATTGAAGATATTTTACCATGGGAAACTAAACCAGTGTCATATGCCCAAAGAATCCAACATGATATTCAAGCTCATATGGATAGTCTAAGCTAGATTTATAATTATTATCCGGTCCATCCTCCAAGGATTACCATTTTGACAATTCTTGGACTCAGTTGTATCTTGGTAGGCCTACCCAATGCTTAGGACAAGCGGTCAAATATTCAGAAGACACCCCCGAAGGCCAGCAACTCTGAGAAAGGCTATGGAAAATGCTCAACAAAAATGTTCTCACCATAACACTCTACACTGGTAGAGACAATCCACAATTCACAAGAAAATATCCAAAGGCGAGGAGAAAATGTCATAAGAAGGCTCAAGTCAACAAGAACAAGAACCAACAGTCTCAATTTCTAGATTCTCATGATCCGTGGTGTTACTCTTTTGACCCCAATGATCTTGAAAATCTCGAGAAACTAGAACAACAGCTTTATGAAGAAAAGAACAAGCTGGCAAATATTCCTTGGTAGAAGCAAACTGGACTAGTGTCAGATTCAGATGAACCAGGAAGGGCAACAAATCTTGGTACCTCGTGAAAATTATCATGTGTAATAAAAGTATTTTGTCACTTTGTATGAGTTGTATGTCGTATTGTACAATAATTGATGAAGCACTGTTTGTTTTATCAAAAGTTTGTAAAAGCAGATTCCCTCTTTATCAAAAGAAGGATTGCTTAGTCAAAAGTCTTTGTCCATTTGTATCATGATTGTACATAAGTCTGTATGCTTTTTAATAGTTGTCTGTATGTTTGTAAAATTATAGTACTAGTCTGTATTAATGTATCCATTGGATTTGCAGATTGAAGGAGCCTTCCTCCTTCATTGAAAGATCATAGAAAAATAGGAAAAAAAATCTTCAGTTTCATAATATTATGAGTTTCTAAACCTTTCTGTTTTCTTACTAGCATCTAGAAGTCTAATATTAGTATTGACAAGTCATGATAACCAACTAACCCAGCAGTTATATGAGTATACTTTGCTATTGCCACTTCTAAGGATCCTTAGCATCAGAAATTATGATACAGACCATGACAATCTGACAGGAAAATTATAAGGCTTTGGACAGATTTACAAAATGATTTGCATGGTTTAGAATATGCTAGATATAGATTTACAAGAGGAAAGATGGTAAGAGAGATTTTATCAGATTCATCTAAGTATGATATCTCATAAAGATAATCAATTTTAGAAGAAATGGATTTTCTAAAAGATGATGAAGATGAAAGGGTCATTATAGGAAGGTGATTAGAGGAAGTGGATAGGTTATGAGTAAAAGAAGGAAAAGTGGAATGATTTTCTGAGGACATTGGAGTGAACATTTCCTCACTAACAATCCTTCATTCTAATGTTTCATCTTAAACAACTGTTTATAATTCATGGCTCTAATACCAACTAAGGGAAGTTGCAACCCATGTAGGGGTGAACACGGTTCGTTTTGGGTGATTTGCGACAAATTTTCAAATCAAACCATTTAAAGTGGTTTGGAATTTTTCCAAACCAAGCCACGTCAATTATTAAACCAAACCAATCCAAACCACATTTTCGATTTGGTTCGGTTTAAAATCACGGTTTAACAAATAAAAACACGTATATTAAATAAGTTAAATTATAAATATTACTCTAAAATCTCACATTAAAACATAAATAGTACCATTAAAAATATTACAAATCAAAATTCTATCATTCTAATCATTATGATGCAACAACACGATAGAAATATTTTAACATCGTGGCCGTACTAATTGGTGCAATATCTACAATTGTAACACATGATTCATTTCTCCATAAAAATAAGAATATAATATATTAATTCATTTATTAGATTAAATGATATAAAAAAACTAATAAAATAAAATGAATAGAAAGATTAAATAAGGTAATACATTCTATAACTTTTTATGAATCATCCAATGTTTCTACATCATCCAAATATTGCGAATCACTATAGGTTCATTCTTACTATGCAACCAATTTTTAGGATAAATTATCGCATCAATTATACTTGCACTCAACGAAATCCTAAAGAAATCAAGAATCCGACCATTAGTAGGAAATGCAGAAGTAGAAACAATTGTTTATATTTGAATAGCTAACACATTTTTAGCAAATTGAGTGATAATCTTGTATTTATTTGCATTCAGTTGTCATCAAAATAATATGTCGAAAAACTTATTGGTCAAATCTTCAAAATGACCATTTAAGTAATACACCAAATCATTCTAGCATTTAACGGTAAAAACTAAAAACTAAGTTAAAATGTAAATAATTAATTGAGTGACATGATCAGGAAATTGAAACGCAAATAAAAAAAAATGTTGTTCAGTAAAAATCTAAGGGAGCCCGACACATATCAGAACAAAACAACACAACTACCAATAAAATATGATAAACAACCAAAAATAAGATAAATTGGCATGAAAATTTAGTCAAAATTCAAGAAAATTATTAGCAAAAAAAAAAAAAATGTAAGTTTGAATTAAAATTTCGATTTAATTGTCTATTCAATTGTAATGAGTGGTCAATGAATATGGTTCAACAACAGTTTTTTAACACTTCACCCAATTTGAGGATTTTGCGTTCACAGTTGCATTGACTGATGTCTATTTGGATATGATTTATGAGATGGATAATTGTCTATTTAGGTATTGATTTTACTTGGGTTGTGTCTAACATAGATGTATCTTTTTAATTGGATTGTGCTTAGTTTTAAATGAGTTAGATAAAATTCTAAATTTATTTTTTCTTATTCTCCTAGGACTAGTTCCAACTTTCCTAGTAAACCATCTCCTAGTAAAACTTAAATACATCCCGTGGAATATTCACCTAGTGATAAATCTAAACCTCCTAAAAAAACCTTCATCTAGAGTTAAATCTAATCATCTTAAATTCAACATCATTGGGGATTTAGAAGAAGTGATGAGACTACACAAAAGGGTTTTAAATAACTTGACATTTGTTAGTTATGTTTCTTAGATGGAGCCTAAAAAGGTAAAAAAGCCCTTTTAAGGGTGAATGTTGAGTGAATGCAATACATGAGGAGCTAAACCAATTTGAGAGAAATTATGTGTGGTTTCTAGTACCTAGGCCTGATAATTGTAATGTTATTGGTATTAAGTGGATATTTAAGAATAAGATCGATGATCAAGATACAATAACTAAGAATAAGGTTAGGTTAGGTTAGTTGCCCAGAGATACACCAGGTTAAAGGTGTTGAATTTGATGAGACATTTGCTCCTGTAGCTCAACTTGATTATGGTCCAAATTATATCAAATGGATGTCAAAAGTGCATTCTTGAATGGAATACCTCAAGTAGAGGCTTATGTTGAACAACCTAAAGGATTTAACGATCCTACGTTTCCACATTATGTCTATAAATTGAATAAAGTCTTATATGGTCTTAAACAATCTCCTGAGCTTGGTATGATAGACTAACTGCATACTTTGTGGAACATGATTTTTCAAGAGGTGGTGCAAATAGGACTTTATTCATAAGATATATTGAAGAAACCATCACCATAGCTCATATTTATGTTGATGACATCATCTTTGGTTCTCCCATTGACTCAGTTGTTCATGAACTCGCTGAATATATGAACAAAAATTTGAGATGAGTATGGTTGGATAATTAAGTTATTTTCTTAGTTTCTAAGTAAAACAAATTAATGATAGGTTGTTCATATCTCAATCAAAGTACACCAAAGATCTTGTCAAGAGAATTGGACTAGATAGCAAGAAACACACCAAAACACTTATGAGCACGAGTGTTAAGTTAAGTCATAATCCTACGGGTAAGAGTGTTAATCGAGCACTATATAGGAGAATGATAGGTAGTTTACTTTATCTTACTGCAAGTACACCTAACATAGCATTTAGTGTTAGAATTTGTGCAAGATTTCATGCCAATCCCAAGAAATCTTATTTGAGTGCTGTGAGGCATATCATTCGATATGTTAATGGCACTATAGATCATGAAATCTTGTACTCTAGAGATTCTAATCTTAATCTTGTCAGTTATTTCAATGTCGAGTGGATTGGGAATGTCGATGATAGAAAGAGCACATCAAGAGACTATTTTTATGTTGGTACTACTCTTGTAGTTTTGATGAGTAAGAAACAAAATTATATCTTATGATACACTATCGAGGTCGAATATATATCTGCAGGTAGTTGCTGCACTCAACTGCTTTGGATGAAGCAAATGTTGACTGATTATGGAATTGAACAAGGTACTATGACTGTGTTTTATGATAACACTAGTGCTATTAATATTTTCAAAAATCTTGTTCAACATGCTCGGACCAAACATATTGATATAAGACATCACTTTATTCGAGAATTTGTAGAGACCCGTGTTGTAATTCCTGAGCACATCTCTATAGAGAATAAATTAGCTGACATGTTTACCAAGCCCTTAGATGGTCTTATGTTTGAGTCTCTTCGAAAAGTTATTGGAGTTTGTGTACCTCTTTGATTAAGTACTTAGGTGCATATATGTACAGTTCATAGAGTTCATTCATTTATGCATATATCTAATTCTCTGTATATTCATTTTGTTTGATCTTATTCATTTATTTTCAAAAAAGGGAATTTTTTTTTTTGAAACTACTGGACATTATCTGGTTTATTTGAATATCCGTTTGTGACCTAGTTTCCATACATTTGATGAACACTAACGTAGTTTCCATTGCTTTGTTTAAGTTTAATGTAGAGTACTTGGTATATGTTTCTTCATGTATTATAGGCACAACATACATCATGATCTTGTGAGTGAGTCTTAACCCCGTATGTGAGATTTGGGATGGCTGTCATCTGTTGGTAAGATGACCTTGAACATGAATTGACCGTTAACTAGTTCACCTAAGTTATAGTATATTCACTAAAAAGAAAAATTGATTCATCTTATACTCTTTTTCAAAGTCTATTTGACTCAAACAATTAAGCATATTGGGTTTCTCAAAACCTGATGCTCTATGATTTTTTGACTTGGAGTCATTGACTCAAACAATTAAGTATATGGGGTTTCTCAAAACCTGATGCCGTATGATTTTTTGACTTGGAGTCATTGACTCAAAGCTTGTTATATAGGTCACCTAAATTACTTAACGGAGAAGAGTCTGCATATAAGATGTAAAAAAAATTATTATTATATATGCTTAAATTGAGGAGTAGAAAAAATATACATGAAAATAAGAGTCACATTGTTAAATAGGCCATAGTTAATTAATAAAAGAAAATACTCACTCTACAGTGATGTTTAGCATGTCATTTCTCACAAGTTTAAGATTTGAAATTTTGCTCACGGGAAATTAGTGATACTTTCACATATGGGTCACTTATACAATTTACTCCATTTAAGCTTTATTTGAGTACGTGGAAAAGTTTTTCTATTCATTGATTATGTCTCACTTGTGATCAATTGCATTTTTGAGTTACCATATATGTTAGAGTGTGTGCCATGATTTACCCAAAAAAAAAAACAAAAAAAACATAAAAAAAAAAACAAAAAAACTGCTATATTTCGAAATTTTCAAAAATAATATGCTATTTTTGTCAATAAATATTCACCCGCTTGGCATTGAGGCATCCCTCGAGCGTCAAATGCAGAGGCTCTATCACTAGCTTAGTCCTCGACTCTCGCTCAAGCGACAATCCAACATTTTGAATTTAAATGCATAATCCCAAAATTCACATTTTCATCATTTCCATTCCTCTCTCTCGCAATTTCTTTCACTAAAATCTTCATACCCAACATCAATTGGTGCTTTCAATTATCCATTGGATGTAGGTCTTCAATATTTTGGTTGCATAACTTCAAATTTCTCATCAAATTTCTATAAATTTCGAAGGTAAATGGCAACACCCAATTTTATTTCTTCTTGAAAATTTTGGGATTTTTTTATTTCTTTTTGATTCGTGCATCAATTCATACATCTACACTACATGTTTAGAAGATTATAATGTGTTCTCGTGCCTCATTGCATCATTTGTTTCATATACTTTCGAGTTTAAAGATTAAACCTCGCGAATTGGGATTCTTCGCGTTTTTTAGATTTATCTTGATTTTGAATTCACTTTTGATGGAGGATGGGATAGGATGTAAATGTTGGCTTGATTGTGTGAAGAATATGTTTCATTTACCATGATTTGTACACTTCCTTGCATTGGAAGTTTGTCACTACATGCCACATGTTTGATAAAATGTCACATTAACGTTCTTCGTCGATTTTTGAAATAATGTTTTATGAACATTGCACATTCACACTTGAACACATTTTGGTCCTTACATTGCACATTTGGCGAATTTTGCTTTGAATTTGACGTTGACGCAATATCACACACGTTTGTCCTCCGTCCATCCAACGTCAAGGCACCGCGACACGACGTCAAGGCACCTCGTCACCTCCACGTCAAGGCATCATGGCACCTTTGTCCTTGTATCGTACGGCCTTCGTCCATGACTCAAGACTGTCTAGATTTTGGTGTATGTTACTACTTTTGTACCGTTTAGCATGCATATGGCCTATTTGCCTCGTTTCAAGTGCTTCCATGTATATCATTAGTTAACTTTTAATCGAGGTATATATCATCTTCAGTTGCATCTATTAATTTGTTTGTATTGCAAACTTGTCACAAATGCTGCCTAAGAGAGGGAGGAGTGCCGCATAGACATTTTGTGCTTCGACTTCGTATAGTAGGTCTAGATTCATCTCATCTACTACCCATGATGTCTTTGGGACTCAATTATCCTTACGCCCTATTATGGTAGAGCATGAGGTAATCTTTTCTAATCTTTCCCCCGATCTTGCTGCCATCTTCATATCGTATGAATGGGAGCCTTTACTTTATTAGTTGTCGTCCCCGCCTAGTCTCCTTGTCCAGGAGTTCTATACTAATATTCACGATATTAGCGATCGAGTTTTAAGGTCTTTCTTAAGGGTAAGACACTTAAGATCAATCCTGACAACATATCCGGTATCCACAATCCGCGAGTTGTCCACCTGTTATTCCCATATTTGTCTTTTGAGACCCTCCTTACGGACTCTCTTGTCCAATCAACGATTTTTAACAGCTTAGGAGAGCGTCTGATTTCGATTTGTATTGGATCCCTTCCAAGTGACCGATAGATTTTGTTGCGCATTATGTGGACAAATGTGGCCAATTGTCCATACCTCTTCTTTACCCATGGATAAAGCTAGATTTCTTTATGCACTTTTGCATGGCGACTCTATAGATCTTTCTATTTTCATATGCCTTTAGATTTTACGTACCTTTTTTGTGACTAGTACTAGGATTGGTCTTCTTTACGCCTATCTATTTCATCATCTTCTCACAACTCTTGAGGCTTCTTTTCCCGACGAGACTACGAAGAGGGTTTCCCATCCTATTGTCCATACTACCATTTCATAGAGTAAATCTCATATTCCTTATCTTTTATTCCTTCTAAGCCAGCTGAGTTACTGATCCTATTGGTGATCTGCTTTCTATTGATCCCTCTGATATTCCTCCATCTTAATCTAACCTTCATACTTCCACCACTGACATTCCATTGTCTTCTACCTATGCTCCACCACTACCACCTAATGATCCTATTCTACCTTCTACTTCTATTCTCGTTGATCCTTCAGTAGCACTTTTGGGATAGATGTATGTTTTGATCGAGCAGCAGGCTCGTATGATGGCTAAGATTATACAGCTGGGAGCCACCACTGACCGCCACACAACAGAGTTTGCTACACTTCAAGGTGTTGTTGGCTATCTTCAGCAAGGATTACATGGAATCGAACGACATTGGGATGATAGTGTTGATTCTGATGAGGGAACAGATAGAGAGGATGATGCTACTAATTAGTTGTTAGGCTCCCCTTGTCATTTATGACAAAAAAAAGGGCAAGTAGGTAATAGTAGTCGTAGTAGAATTTTGTGGATGCATAGTTTTCAATATTGACATTTTTTATATGATATCTAGTGCTGAGCTAGATTAAGTATTGATGTTTCGTGGTATCGATGTTTATTTTTTGTGTATTCATTAACATTGATATTGCATCTTAATTTAGCTAGCATATTTATAAACTTATTGATATCTATCTCAACTGTTTTATTTCCTTTGTCATTTCACGTGATTTTACACTTGGTATTTGAGTTGTTGATTTTAAGAAACAAATTTGACAAAGAAAAAACAAGCTACGGTTGAGTCAGTTGGTTTTGGGTAGATGAGTTTGGTAGTCTTTGATTTGTACTCTTGTTTTTGTCATAGAATGTCAAATGATGATTTTTTTAGGTTTTAAAGTTGTTGGCAATCTATATACAAAAATATAGTTATAAAAGAGTTTTAAAAGTCAAAGAGTCATTTGTTAGGTTGCATAGATGAATTGGGAGTCCTTGTGTTCGATTATGGAATAAGAAGAAAAAGTTGCCAGATTTATGCTAGCATGTCGCCAAGCTAATGCTCAAGCTTCCAAAACATAACCAAAGTCACCCATCTGTCACTCGAGCGACACACGTCACTTGTCTGTCGCTAGCGTAGTGCTTGAGCAACGATGTTTCCCATTAAACCCTAGTTTGAGATTTTCGAGAGTTTAACTATCACATACTACCTTAAAACCTAGATATTATATATACCCAAGCCCTACTTTGTGAAAAGTTTGGGTTGAATATTGCTTTATCAGTTAGTTTATATTCTACACATCCTACATATTATTCAATCTCATTTTAATTCAACCAAATAATTGAAAATATCGAATCCATATAATCAAAGCACCAAAACCTATACTTCCGCATAATCGTCAGAATTCTGAAGATCGAGGAAGGTGACTGAAGTTCCAGTTGAAGAAGAACGAGAAGTTCTCAGATGATCCACATGAGATAAACGATTCCAGAAGATGGGGAGCAGGTGGAGGAGCACGCAATCCAAGAACACTCTGGTGATTACAGTCGGGAGGTAAAAAAGTACTAAATTTTAGTCGAGTTTCAACGGTTTGTAAGTCTTTATCGTTTACATCGTTTATAGTAGATAATACTGACTTGGACCCGGAGTTTTTATCTCACGAGAGATTTTCTCCGTCAACAATTTCGTGATGTTATTTATTCTTATGCAATAATATCAACTGTTGTAATTCAACTTATGATAATATTACATATGAATTCATTTAGATAAAATTAATAATCATGACTTGTTGCCTTTATTAATTAATAAATTTGAATTCCGCATTCAAACACCTATTCACCCCTCCCCCAAGCATTAGTTGAGTCGAACTCGTAACTTTCAATTTTAATGAATACGAGGAATGTATCAATCAAAGTTATTCAAGACAATCACATCCGAACTGAAATTTTTAGCAATCTCTATGTCGGCCCAAGTGAAGTCGTAACAATAGGATATCTCTGCCGATTTATCTCAAGAAAAAATTACTAGATGCAATCCTGTCCATACAGCATATTACCATACAAAAGATAGCTTACTATTATGTAAAGCCATCTACGAAACAAAGGAAAAGAAAGCTCAGGTAACATTATTATTGAAACAAGACCTTTCTCTTGAGGTACACAAATAGGAAATGAAAGCTCAGGTAACATTATTATTGAAACAAGACCTTTTCCTTGAGATACACAAATAGGACCGGCGGAAGTTAATATTCAATCTGTCCTGAATAATAATTCCTGCCCAAAGCAGTGCACGTTTTCAAACTTCTGAGGAACTTATTAACTTGTAAGCTCAAGTTTCTTGATGTTCTGAATTTGCATTCCGGGATTCAGTCCCTTCGGGCAAGCTTTAGCACAATTCAAAATAGTATGGCAGCGATAGAGTTTGAACTCATCGTTTACAGCCTCTAGACGCTCCTTTGTGTATTCATCACGGCTGTCCATTATCCATCTGTGCATTGATCAGCCAAAAAAATTGCTGTCATTAGTGGCAAATTGCAAATGAGTTGCAGCATACATAATATAAATATTACCGACGTTACTGGATTCAGTCTTAATCTCCATTTAGGAGAACAACAAAAGAAAAGAAAATAAGCAAACCACACACAGGTTCTCCCTCAATGTGAGCTACATTCACTCGTTGTTGCAGGACTTCAATATGAAATAGATAATATGGTTAATCTCGATTCTCACAGAAAATGCCACCACCCCCAGCCTCCCAATAATCCTTTATATATGTAGGAATTATTAGAGCGACCTAATATACATACCGAATGCCTAATATTAGGACGATCCACTTTCAACGGATAAATGTGCGATAATATAGGCTCCACACATTCGAACAGAAAATATACCAAAAAACCAAGTATAAACAATTGTTCAAAAGCTATCTGATAAGTTCCAGTCAGTCTTGCTACAACAAAACCTTCCTTACACTCTACTATGAATAAGGACTAATTCGTATCTATATATACTAGGATAGCATTGGTTAGCAAATTGCAAATGAATTGCAGCATAGACATTATAATATTACCGACTTTATGAATTCAGTCATAATCCCCATTTAGGAGAAAAGGAAAAGAAAACAAACAAAATGCATAAAAATTTCTCCAATGTGAGAGCTACATTCACTCACTACTATAGGATTTCACTATGAAGAAGAAGATTGAAGTAGGACAATCATATTCCAAATAAAATTAGTTTTATCTCATTTTCTTCTTCTTTCTTATTTTGAATAGAATTTATTTATCTTATTTAGAATAGAATTTCTTGATTAGAATAGGATTTTAGTTTTCTTTCCTTCTAGGATTTTAAATGTTTCCTTATAGTAAGATTAGGGAATTATTTTTCTATCAATTCAATACAATAAAAAATTTCTAACTTTATTTTTGTTTCAAGAATTTCAATTCCACTTCCACACCAAATATTACAAGGATGGTCTCAAGCCTCTCACAGAAAATTTTTCCCTCCCCCCCAATAGTCCTTTATGTAAGTAGAAATATTAGAACCACCTAATACATGAACACCATGCCTAGTATAAGGTCGATTCACGTTCGAAGGATAAATGTAGGGTAATATTAGGCTCCACAAATTCAAAATACAAATTATACTAAAAAACCAAGTACGAATGATAAATGAAAAGCCATTCAACAAGTTTCAGTCAGTCCTACTATACCAATACTTGCTTTTCACTCTACTATAAATAAGGACTCATGTCTACACAATTAGATGGTTTGCATCTTTGACTTGCCCCTTTGAATGTGGACGGTTCAAGCAAGCAAATGGCTAGCGGGGTCGAGGAACCACAAAGAAGGGGACGACAAAAGTTCCACGAGAATATGACCATAGATATACGTTGTGATTATTTCAATAGTTGGCTACAGAAGTTTGGAAGGCAGAAGGGATTGGATAACAAATTGATAAATAAACTTGACACAGAGGCATTCGATATTATCTATTAGATTAGGAGGCCAAATGGGATTACAATCACAAATGGAAGTTCAATTTCTACAACCATAGACTCACGTCATAAACAAGCACATTATCTGTAGATTTTCAAGTTCTAAAACATGTTGTAAGGAACTTGCAACTGTACAAAGCAGTTCATGTTTGCTCTTCAATTAATTCACACTTCAATATTTTGCCAGTTTGAAATTTGCTTTTATTTATGAAATT
>CADEPD010045763.1:0-14946 GCA_902829195.1 Fraxinus dipetala
ATCATACTCCCATTTTTTTTAAAAAAAGTACAAATAAATCCCAAATAAATTAAACTAAAAGATAATAAAAAAAAAATCTTCTTCTTCTTCCTCCCCTCTCCCTCTCCCTCTCCCTCTTCCACTCTCGTTCTCACCCCTACCAAGAACTGAAAAAAGTACTTTTGGGTCCTTCAAATTCCATAAATTTTTGGGGGGTAGTTTTCTAGTTCTGAAAAAAAGTTTGTCTTCAAGGGATATGGAAAACAGTGGAAATGGTGGTCGGTCCAGTTGTAAGCATGGCGAATGCGGCGGTTCATTGGTTGCAAGAAATTTACAACCTTTTAACAAATTTCTCGCGACACCAATAGCATCGCGTAGCCACCACCTTCAAATCCTCATGTAATTAAATCACTCTTTCTTTGTTCTTGTTGTATAAATCAAAAGTTGATTTTGCTTTCTTGTGTGAGCCCAAGTGGGAATGAATTAGTTGCAAATAAGGGGTATCATTTTACATCTGCTAAAAGGGAGAAAATTGAAAGACAAGCCACGATCTATAGGGCTTATTAGTACAAAACGTCCATACGTCTGGCCTTTAGTGTGCAAAGATTCTTACGTCTCAATTTTTTGTATTTTTCACCTATGTGCCTGCTGATCTTCACTTTCCCGCAACACCAAACCTTCAATTTCCTCATTTTCTTAGACGATTTCTTCTTTTTACACTTTTGGCACTCGATTAGATATAGATTTTAAAAAGATGTTTCTTGGTATTGGTGTTTGAGTGCGGTGACTAGTCATCTAGAAAGGTACAAGTGAACGGATGGCAAGAAATGAAGGTTCTCAAGAGATGTAGTGTCCCATCACTAGTACTTTGAGTGCCACCTGCAAAAAATTTGTCCCATTCAATAAAGTTTGTGGAAGTTAAGAACAATGTCATTGTCAATAACAAGAAGAAAATCCTTCTTTTGTTTAATCCTAAAATCGATCTAAGTATTTCTACATCATCTAGTAGAAAATATGAGAGATTGGTTTTTAGTATTTCTACATCCTCTAGTATTTTCCAATCTATTTTCTAGTTTCATTTTGTGGTGATGGTGATGCTGAGGGTGAGGGTGAGGGGTAGGGATGGGGATGGGGATGGGAGTTAGTGAGAGAGGGAAAGGGAGAAGAAGAAGAATTTCTTTTTTGATTTAATTTATTTGAGATTTATTTGTACTTTTTTTTTAGAAATGGAGTATGATTGCAATTTAATTTTTTTCCTTTTCCTTTTGTTTTATTTAAATAAGAGGGTATATGTGTCATTTTACAATTTTTAATTGAGAAATTAGATAAAAATTGATGAAAATGATGTTTTCTACAATGAAATGTAGAAATATAGGTGAAATTGAAAAAAATTTGAAACGTGAGAATGTTTTGCATAATGATAGTCAAACGTAGAAACGTTTTGTGCTAATAAACCTTATTGAAATCATTGAAAATAGGTGGACCAATCCAAAACAATTTGTATGGACAAAAGTCGTAAGATTTTTTCATAGATCGAAGGGGTAAAATATTTGAATTATGAAATCTATAAGAAATAATTATGCACATTATTAAATTGCACTATACTTGAAAAGAAAGAATAGAGGTCAAAAATGGAAAGATGGCATAAAAAAACCTATGGAACTAGTCTGAAGGATGAACCTAATAGATTATATACCGAACCAGATTGGTCATATTAAGAAAATTGATTCCAGCTAAAAACACGTGGCACTGACTGATGTTGATAAATTAGTGCTAGGATAATGTGTTTTTTGACTGAATGTCACGTGAACAACATGTCTAATTTTGTCCACACATGTCATCTACCTCCATGACATGTGTCCCAGAGTTGTATGACACATATATACACAAGTCCTAGTCAACCGACATATGTTCTTAAGTATACACATGTCATCTGAGTCAAGGCCACCTGTGCAAAGGCGAACATGTACAAGGTGAACATGTGTTAGATAAGTAGGATAAATCATGATGCTGACGTGCAAGATGGGACTAGACAATAGGTGGCAGTGACTAGGAAGAACCATGCTGCTGACTAGGACGGCATGTAACAGTAACTAGTACATGTGGCATGACTTAGAAGACAGGTGGTGGCTAACTTGGACGAAACGTTTTGTTGACTAGAACGACGGATGGTGCTGACTTGGATAATAGGTGATGATGACAATTTCGAGTGGCATTGACTAAAGTAAAAATTTGCTAACTAGACAGATAGATGTTGGTGACTAGGTCAATAGGTGTTCATTGTGCAATTAGGAGCGTGAGGACACATGAATGGGTGGTGGTTTATATGGGGAGACATTCTTCATACAAAAAATTGAGTTGGCATGTGCAGGCGTGTTTGGTGTTAAATCTAGTTTTTCTAGTGCCATTGGACTTGACTCTTACCATAGAGTGGATATTTGGCCTTAGAACAATGAAACAGACTACTGAGAAAGATGAGACAAAGTTCTTAGTAGTTTTATTAAAAAAAGAGTATATTTCCAACAATTTTATGGTCAATTATGTTAGGTTTTAAATTTATTGACAATCTTTAGATAAAATTATAGTTACAAAAGAGTTTTAAAAGTCAAAGAGTCAATTTGGAGGTTGTATAGATTAATTAGAAGTCCTTGTGTTTTAGTATGGAATAAGGAGAAAGAGTTGTTGAAACTATACTAGTTCGTTGCTAAACTGATGCTCGAGCACCCAAACCCCACTTCATGAAAATGTTGGTTAAACATATTTGTACATGAGATAACATTCTTTCAAGATCTTATATCAATTCATAATTTCTCTTGATTTAACCAAATTGAGAAAACATCAAATCCATAGTAACAAAACACCAAAACCACCCACTTCCATATAATATGTCAAAGTTCTAAAAATCGAGAAAGGTGATCAGATTTTCGATTGAAGAAGAACGAGTTTGTTCTTGGTGATCCACAGGAGATAGACGATTTCAGAAGGCAGAAGTTGATGCAAGAGTATGTAGTTCAGAAGCGCCTTGGTGATTACAGTCAGGAAGTTAGAGACTACTAGAGTAAGTTGTGTATAGACCATAGTGTAAGTCAATTCGTTTATAATGAATTCTTACTTGCTTGGGCCTCAAGTTTATTTAATCCTGCAAGGAGTTTTTCTCCGTTATCAATTATTGGTGTTATTTACTTTATGCAAATCGAAAACTATGGCAATTCAACATAGGTTAGATTTGCATGTGAAATTCATCTGGATTAAATAATTAAAGTGACTTTGTTGCTTTAAATATTGATAAATTTAAATTCCGCATAAAACATATATTCACCCCATCTAGGTGTTTGTTGGGTTGAACTTCATTATTTTGATTGGTATGAGTGTAAATTCGATTTCCGGCCCAAACTTAATCTAGATAAGTCAGTCTCTTTTCATGCTTCTGTATTTTGACGGAAGCAATTATGTTTACGGGAAAGTGAGAATGAGAGCTTACTTAAAATTTATAGATGAGAGAATTTGGTATGTGTAGAAAAGGGATGGACCACCAGGTATAGTTATCCCTACTGAGTTGCCAGTTGTTCTAAAAATGACTTAGATGAGTTCAACTCGAATAGTAAAGGCCTTCATGCCTTATTTATAGATGTGTTCCCCAAAGAATTTAGGAGAGTATCTATGTGTGAAACCTTCGAAGAGGTATGAGATATTTTAGAGACCACATGTGAGGGAATTGAGAATGATAAAAATTCCAAACTAGAGATGTTGACCACTAGGTTTGAAGAAATTAGAATGAAGGATGATGAATCATTCGATAATTTCTATACGAAGTTGAATGACATAGTTAACTTTAGCTTCAACCTAGGTGAGAAAATATTTAAAACTAAGATTGTTTGAAAAGTTCTTATATCCTTACATGAGAGGTTTAGACCTAAGATCATAACTATTGAAGAAAACAAAGACTTAGATACAATTATGATAGAGTAACTAGTTATATCTCTCAAAGCCTATGAACTCACTATATCTCAACCTAAGAAGAAAAAATCTATAGCCTTGAACACTTAAGGGAAGAAGAGTATGAAGACTACTAATAATGAGACTCTTAGGGATGAAGATATAGTTTATTTCGTTAATAAATTTCAAAAGTCTTTATGTATAAAAAGAAACCTCAATAGAGATATAAGGGTACTCATAGTAAGTTTAGAAAAGACAAATGTGAGAAGATCAATACTAGGATGTTGAGCAAGAAATCTCAGTTAGTTAGATGTCATGAGTGTCAAGGTTTTCGCTACAATATGAATGAATGTTCCAGCTATAGGAAGAACTTAAATAAGGGATAGGGTAAGACGATGGCTGTGTCACTCATTGACGAGGAGTCCAATTCTAGTGACCAGAGTGATTCCTCTAGCAATGAGGACAATAAAAACTATATGACCTTCGCATCTATAGTTAAAAGTGATTAAGACAAGGATAGTGAAAATGTCGAGAATGTAGGTCGTAGGGAGGGTACTGAGGTAGAATTCGAAGATGAGGAAGATATTCGTGAGACTTATGAACAACTATTCCACAAGAGTCTTAAGGTGAAAAAGATCAATAGAGCTATCCTTAAGAAGGTTAATGAAATTAAGCTAGAGAGAGACTTATTTCTAACCTCCAAGAGTCTACCAAAAGCCTTAGTGAGTTAAAACTAGTCAATTAGAACTTAGAGGCTAAGGTGAAAACCCTAACAAATGAACTTGAGAAATCCAATACTCAACTTCATTCCTTCTTAAGTGGTTTTTATAAACTTGATAATCTTTTAGAGATGAACAAGCCTGCTGGTAATATGAAGGTTTTGGATATAATTAGACTGATCATAATATTGCTAGTACTTTTAAGACCACTTTTGTCCCAGCCACCAACCAATCTAGAAATGTTGCAAATCTTGAACCCAATAACAAGGGTATCTTAGGATAGATGCCTACCAGACAACGTATGACTAACTAACCTAGAAACCAACATAAGCAACTACATAGTTTCGGACCTTAGTTTATCCCTACATATCACTATTGTAGTGAGTTAGGACACACACAAGGCCTGTGTCACAAACTCTTGAATAGGAGTAGAAGTCAAGATATCTCTAGCAATGTTAACTTTCTTACTATTCAGGTTAGTCACTTGACTGAGATGATGACATAGTTGATTAGGATTAATTCTACTTCTAGGAAGGTCCGCATTAAGAAGAGTGATCTTGTAGATTATGGTCAACAATTGAACTGTTAGATTGTACATATCACACTTAAAACTAAAAATAATTCTATCATGATCTTGATAGTGCATGTTGTAGGCATATGTATGGAGATATAGCATCGTTTTCAAATCTTGATGATTGGAAAGACGGAACTGTTACCTTTGGAGATGGTGCTATTGCGCCTATTCTTGGTAAATGTACCGTCCATATATCTAACTTGCATGCTATCTCTAATGAGCTATATGTAAAAGGTTTAAAGTCTAACTTGCTTAGCATTGGTCAAATATGTGATGCTGTTTATGAGGTTACTTTATCTAAAAAAGGTGCACTTTATTTGATACTAATGGTAACGTGGTCATAGGAAGAAATAGAATTTCTTACAGTTATTATGGAGTTGTATATACTTCCAATTATATGTGTTGCAATGCTAAGATCAATGTGGCTGAACATTGGTGTTAAAGATTAGGTCATATGAATTATAAGAGTTTATCTAAGTTGTCTAAAAAGGAATTTGTGAGTGGTCTACCTAAACTTGATAAGATTCATAATACTATTTTTAGACCACGTCAACAAAGTAAACAACTGAGAGTTAATCATAAGCAAAATTCTACATCTTGACAAACAGGCCCTTAGAATTACTCCATATGGATTTAATGGGACTATCCAGGATAGAGAGTCTGGGTGGCAGATGTTATTCCTTGTTGTGGTAGATGACTATTCTAGGTTCACATGATTGAATTATTGAGAGGAAAATTAAAAGTTTATAACCTAGTTAGGTCTTTGTGTAAGAGACTTAAGAATGAAAGGATTCTACCATAACCCAAATTATGAGTGATCATAATAGAGAGTTTGAAAACTCTAGCCTCAAAAATCTCTACTTGGAAGAAAGAATTCAGCAAGAGTTCTTTTAACCGATCACTACTCTACAAAATGAAGTAGTCGAGAGGAAAAATAGAGTACTTCATGAAATGGATAGAGCCATGCTTCATGATAAGGGTTTAACATTACATTTCTAGGGTAAATTAATTAACAATGCATGTCACATAGTGAACCCAGTTTACCTTAGAACCCGACGAATAAGATACCTTATAAAATTTGGAATGGGAGAAAGTCTACTGTCAAATACTTTAGAGTGTTTGGTAGCAAGTGCTACATTTTGAGAGAGAGAAATCTAGGAATGTTTGACTCTAAGAGCGATGAATGGGTGTTTCTAAGTTACTCTAGAAATAGTAGGGTCTCTTTTGTGTATAATTCTCATATACAAGTGTTGTGATTGAATCCATAAATGTGGTGATTGATGATGCCTTAAGTGAGGAGGAGAATTCAGATGATTTGGAGAAATTAGTTCAAGTAGGTGAAGAGCCTGTATTTGATACTGAGCCTAAAAAAACCCTAACCTTGAACCCCTGCCTCACCTAAAGGTATAGATCTACCAAATAAGGAACCCTCCTATAGCAGTAGTTCTAAATCGCCTAGGGAACCACCTTCTAGTAATAAGTCCAAACTCCATATGGAGCAATCACTTGTTGATAAATCCATAATACCTAGGGAACCTTCATCTAGGATTAATAATAATCATCATATGATCAATATCCGGGGATTTAGAAAATGGGATAAAACTACTTAAGAGAGTTCTAAATAACTTATCTTGTGCTACTTTTATATCCCAAGTTGAACCTAAGAAAGTTGAAAAAGCCTTTAGCGACGAATGTTGGGTAAATGTAATACATGAAGAGTTGAATCAATTCATCAGAAATGATGTATGATATTTGGTACATATGCCTAAGGATTCTAATGTTTTGGTAATAAGTGGATATTTAATTATGAGATTCATGATCAGGGTACTTTAACTAGGAATAAGGCTAGGTTAGTATCCCAGGGTTACACTCAGGTAGAGGGTCTAGACTTTGATGAGACATTTTTGCCTGAGCTCGCTGTGAATCCATTAGAATTCTTCTTAAGTAGCTTGTACTTTGGGGTTCAAGTTATATCAGATGGATGTCAATAGTGCTTTCTTGAATATAATACTTCAAGAAGAGGCTTATATTAAACAACCTAAAGGTTTCATAGATTCTAAGTTTTTAATTAGCTTTAAAAGGCCTTATATGGACTTAAACAAACTTTTAGAGCTTAGTATGATGAACTTACTGCATATCTCATTGAATGTCAGTTCTCTAGAGATGGTGTAGAGAGAACGTTGTTCATTAGACATATTGAAAAAAAAATCATCATAACACAAATATATGTTGATGATATCATATTTGTTCCCTTATTGATGTCCTTGCTCATAAATTCATTGAATACATTAAGCAAGAATTTGAGATGAGCATGATGGGTGAACTAAGGTTCTTTCTTATATTTCAAGTAAAGTGAACTGGTGATGGGTTGTTCATATCTCAATTAAAGTACGCGAAACACCTAGTCAAGAAATTTGGGCTACATAGCAAGAAATACACTAGAATACCCATGTGCACGAGTGTTAAGTTAGGTCATGATCCTACATGTAAGAGTGTTTATCAAATTCTATATAGAAGTATAAAAGTTAGTTTATTTTTCCTTACTGCCATAGCAGGACATAACATTTATTGTTGGAGTTTATGCAAGATTTCAAGCTGATCCTAAGGAATCTCACTTTAGTCCTGTGAGAAGTATCATTCGATATGTTAATGGCACTATAGATTCCAATCTTGATCTAGGCGACTATTCTGATATCGATTGGGTAGAGCATGCCGATGATAGAATGATAGAAAGAGCACATTGAGATGTTTTTTTTTTTTACGTTGGTACTAATCTTGTAGCTTGGATAAGTAAGAAACATAATTCTATTTCTTTGTCCATAATCGAGGCTGAATATATAGCTACATGAAGTTGTTGTACTCAACTAATTTGGATAAAGCAAATATTGAGTAATTATGGAGTTGAGTAGGGTACTGTGATTGTGTTTTGTAATAACACAATTGCTATTAATATTTCCAAAAATTTTGTTCAACATTCTCAGACCAAACATATTGATATTAGACATCATTTTATTCGAGAGTTTGTAGAGACCCGTGTTGTCTCTCTTGAAAACATCTCTACAGAGAATAAATTAGCTGACTGTTTACCAAGCCTTTAGATGGTCTTAGGTTTGAGTTTCTTAGGAAAGCTATTGGTGTTTCTGAACCTCTTTTATTAGGTATTTAAGTGCATGCATAGTTCATAGAGTCCATACATTCTTGCAAGCATGACATTCATTGTATATTCACTTTGTTTTGTTTGTTTCATTTATTTAAAAAAAAAAAGAGGAATTTTTTAAACAACATAGTATTTAATTTACTTGAACATGCTTATTGTGACCAAGTTTGTGTACAACTAATGAACACTAGCGTATCTTCGAATACTTTGTTTAGGTTTTGTATGGAGTACTTAGTACAGTTTTCTTCATGTACTATCTGTATTGCATACACTAAGATCTTTTGAGTGAGTCTTGACTGCGTGTGTGAAATTTGGGATGACAACCATTTGCTGGTAAGATAACCTTGAACATGATTTGACTTTGAACTAGTTAACATATGCTCTAGTATATTCCCTAAATAGATTCATCTTATACTCTTGTTTGGAGCCTTTTTTATTCGAGTAATTAAGCTTGAGAAATTTCTCCTAACCTGATGCCCTATGGTCATCTGACTTAGAATCATCGACCAAAAGCTCGTTATAAGGGCTACCTAGTCGTTCAATGGATAAGGGTTTGTAGATAATATGTAAAAAAACTATGTATGCTTAAATTCATGGGGAACAATGAAAAATCTATACATGAATATGAGTTTCATTGTTAAATAAGCCTTAGTTGTTCTCGGTTTGACTTTCATTGCTAGAGGAAAAATACTCATTTTACAGTGATTTTTAGCATGGCCTTTATGGTTTGCAGTCTTGCTAACAGGAAATTAGTGACACTTTTTCCACACGAGTCACATATACAATTTACTTAATTTTACACTTGAGCTGAATGTGGAGAAAGTTTTCATGTTCATTGATTTTACCCATACATGTAATCAATTGCATTTGAGTTATCATATATGTTGGATTGCATACCATGAAACTAGATATACAAAATAACGAAAGTGTGCTAAATTTCAAAATTTTCATCAAACAATGTTATTTTTGTCAATACAATTTTGCTTGCTTGGCACTAACCCACTGCTCGAGCGCCAAAATCAAAAGCATTGGTGCTAGCTTCTCGCTCGAGCGGCAAAGTCCCTTTTTGAATACTAACGGGAAAAGTCCAAAATAAAAAAATTCAAATTTCCTTTCATTTTTTTTTTCACGATTCCAAATTTTGCCCACCCAAATCAAATTTGTTACTAAATTTATCAATCTATCAAATGTGTTTCATGATTCAAGTGCTTCATCCTCATTGCATCTTCAATTTTCTGAAAAATCAAAGGTAATTAACAAAATCCTAATTTTTTTCTTTAAATTTTTGGGAATTTTTCCCCATACATGATACAATGCACAACTCATTCGTACTACTTGTTTAGTTTGAAGCTTAGGATGTTTAAACTTGGTGCATTACATCAATTTTGCTTAAATTTTATAAAAAAAAATTGCTCAACACTTCGTAATTTAGGGTTCCGCTCATTTTGGACCTATTCCTTGATTTTTATTTCTTTTTGTTAGAGTTTAGTATAAGATTTAGCTATTGAATTGATGTTGAATTGTATTTGATGGATCATCCATGGTTTGATTGCCTTTTGCATTGTATTCATCTTCCATGCACACCACATGTTCGACGGAATGTCACATTGACATTCTTGATCAATATTTCTCGTTTAATTTATTACACACATCAAGCACAAACTCATGAACACATTTAGGCCATTACACTGCACTTTGGTACATTTTGCATTGAATTTGACGTTGACATAATATCACACACATTTTTCCTCCGTCCACCCAATGTCAAGGTATCGTGTCACCCCGCGTCAAGGTACCATGTCAACCTCCATCCATGCTTCGTATGTTGCCCTCCGGCCTTGACTTACCTTACCTAGTCTAGTGTCTTACGTCCCTTGGCCGTCTAACTTGTTTTTTCCAGGTTGATCATTCTTGTCAAGTGCATTGGGAGTTTTGTTTCATTTTGCATGTATGTAGATTATTCTTGCATAATTTGGCATGTATACTGATTGTTTTGCCCCATTTCACGTTCATCAATGCATATTATTATTTAGAATCCATCGAGGTATGTAGCATCAATAGTTGCATCTATTGATGTGTTTGTATTGCAAACTTGTCATATATGCTGTCTAAGAGAGCGATCCGTACTGTCCAGACATCGACTGCTTCGACCTCTTATAGTCAATCTAGATTCATCTCTTCTACTGCCTAGGATGTCTTTGGGTTTCAATTTTTCCTGCGCCTTGTTCTCGTAGAGCGTGAGGTAATACTTTCTGATCTTTTCTTCGACTTTGCTAGCATTTGTACTTCGCATGGATGGGAGCCTTTACTTCTTGAGTTGTCTCCCCCATCTAGTCTCCTTGTCCAGGAGTTCTATGCTAATATTCATGATATTAGCAGGTCGAGTCTTAGGGTCTTTCTTTGGGGTTAGATACTGAAGATCGGTCATGACGTCATATCTACTATTATTTACATTCCCCGCATTATTTACCCTTTATTTTTCTATTTGTTGTTGAGACTTTTCCTTTCGATTCTCTTATCAGATCGACTCTTTTTAACAGCCCTTGGAAGGTGGTCCGAGTGCGATCCGTATTGGATTCCTTTTAATTGACCAACAAATTTTGTTGACCATTATGTGCACAAATATATGGTCAATTTCACATACTTCTTCCCTATCCCTTGATAAGGCCGTATTTTTATATGCACTTTTACATGGAGACTCTATGAACCTTCCTTCTTTCATCTGCCATCATATATTGCATATTTTCGCATGACTAGCATGATGATTGATCATCCATATGCCTATTTGATTCATCGCCTTGTGACGAGTCTTGGGGCTAGTTTTCCAGATGGGATTACTAGAAGAGTTTCTCAGCCTACTGGCCATACTACTTTCTCATATAGTAGGTATCATGTTCCCTTTACGTCGTTTCCTTCCAACCCAACCATACCAATTGATCGTATTCATGTCCTACTTTCTGTTGATCCTTCTAGTATTCAACATTTTTCTATATCTAATATTCCTCCTACTTCTACTATTGATATTCCATCTTATTCTACATCTACTCCTATTCCACCACCATTTACTGATTCTATTCCTTTATCTACTTCTGTTTTTTATTGACCCTTCGATAGCTATCATGGGACTGATATCTGTGATGATTGGGCAGCATATTCGTAGGATGGCCGATATTACGTTGTTGAGATCCACTACTGAGCGTCATAGAGTAGAGTTAGCTACCTTCATAGAGGAGTCAATGGATTCAACGACATTGGGATGATGGCGATGAGTCTGATGAGGTGACAGATAGAGAGTATGCAAATTAATTGTTAGTTGTCCCCTTATCATTTGTGACAAAAAATGGGAGTATATAGTAGCTTTTGAGACATCTATTTTGGTATATTGACATATTCTTTGGGATGTTTACATGGTATATATCATCTTGAGATACATATGATACTCTGTTTAGCTAGATTAAGTTTTGATGTTTTGTGGAGACAATATTTATTTTGGTGTTACCGATTTACATTGATATTGTATTTTAATTTAACTAGCATGATTATGAGCTTATTGATTATCTTTCTCAATTGTTATTTTCTTTATTTCCTTAACTGTTTTACGTGTTTTTACACTTGATATTTGAGTTGTTGATTTCAGGAAAAAGGTTAGACAACGAAACCAAGCTACAGTTAAGTCAATTAGGTTGTGGGTAGGTTAGTTTTATTACTTTGACTTGTAATGTTTACTTTTGTCACATAATGCAAAAGGGGGAGATTGTTAGATTTTAAAGTTATTGGCAATCTTTAGACAAAATTATAGTTATAAAAGAGATTTAAAATTTAAAGAGTCAATTGAGAGGTTGTATAAATCAATTAGGAGTCTTTGGGTTCGAGTATCGTACAAGAAGAAAAAGTTGTTGGAATTATGCTATCTTGTCACCAAGCTGATGTTCGAGCCCTCAGAACAGTGAAGCTACCACTCGCCTACCACTAGTCTGTCGCTCGCCTAGCGCTCGTTGTTTGGGAAATCCTAGTTCGTATTTTTCAAGAGTTCTATCTATTTTATACTACCCTAAAACTTCTAAACTATAAATACACAAGCTCCACTTCATAAAAAAAGGTTGGTTGAACATATTTCTACATGAGATAACATTCTTTCAAGATCCTGCATCAGTCCATAATTTCTCTTTATTCAACCAAACAAAGAAAACATTAAATCCATCATATCAAAACACCAAAATAACCCACTTTCATATAATATGTCAGAACTAACGAAGAATGTAGCCGGAGTTTCGATGGGAGAAGAACGAGTTCATACTTAGTGGTCTACAGGAAATAGACGATTCCCGAAGGCATGAGCTGGTGCAGGCTGAACCTTGGTGATTACAGCCAGGAGGTCAGATAGTACTAAAGTTAGTCAAATTTGGATCATACTGTAAGCTAATTTGTTTGTAACGAATTCTTACTGGCTTGGGCTTGGAGTTTTTTGATCTCCCAATGGGTTTTTCTCCATCATCAATTATTTGTATTATTTACTTTATTAAAATTACAAACGTAGGCAATTCAACATATGTTAGATTTGAATATGAATTCATATCGATTAAATAATTAAAGTGCCTTGTTGATTTAAATATTGATAAATTTAAATTTTGTATAAAATACATATTCACCTCCCTCTATGTATTAGTTGGGTTGAACTTCGTTATTTCAAATTACATGAATTTTTTGGTTACCCTTTTCAGTTATTTGATGAAAGGTTCACAGTAAGTAAATCATTAACAACCACAGTGGTCATGTTAGCTTTCGAAACTCGACTCATGTATCAAACCTTATGAAAAACAAACAATAAATAAAAAAATAGAAACTAGAAATGTTTAATTTAGCTAACCTCTTTCTGTCAGCTTTTCCACAGGTAGGTGTTTCTGAATTGTAACATGATAATTATCAAAATCTGCTGCATTTTCATGAAAATCTTTAATTTCACCTTCAGGAAGTATATGCTTTTCTTCTGTCAAATCATCTTTCTTTACACTTTCAGGAACTGTATGGCTTTCTTCTTCATTTACTTCTTTTTCGTCTCCTGAAAGTAATACACTGTAGTTATGTATGATTTACGGAATTTCAACAGGAACATAAAACTATTGGTGAAAACACAATTATAAGTTAGAAAGAATGTGATTACCATACCTACTATTCCTGTTGTATTTTGATTTCCCATCTCATTTTTGCATGTTCAACTGTTCTATTCCCGAAATTGAAATAGTTTTAGCGTCGAGAACAATAGGAATATATGAACAATTGAAATTGATTAGAAAGAAATTACATGCCCTTATGATGGTTATAATCATATTCGCATGTTAATGGTGAGGTTGCCAGAGTGTTAATACTCGATTAGTGTGGCCACTTTGTCATGTTTGCTTAAAGCAAAAGAATTTTTATACACCCTTTAACACCTTAAGGTCCACAAAGATGGACTACAAAAAGCATAACGTTTATGTTGTACAATCTCATTCAAATTGTGGGGGATGTGATAACGTTTATGTTATTCAAATTTTGTTTTCAACAACTGCATCAAATGTTTGATGGTGCACAATTTTCACAAATGAGTGGTCGTGAAATTTGAAAAATACAAGACTTTTTGTTTCTATTGTGAATTAAACATTAGAATTATGCTATTTGTACAATATTTTTGTACAAAATTGTTGACAATGTTGATTGCAGCAAAAAAAGTATTGGTTGAAATAATTAATTGTTTTTAAATTGTCTAATGACATGTTGTCAAAATCATTGTACATCAAACCGTGTTCTAAACATTAATCCTTAATTAAGAGAGCAATGATATATATAATATAATTACAAGCACGCAATGTAAACACACGTTCACATACTGCAGATTTTTCAATATAATAGAGGTGATTAAAAGATTTTCCATGCACCTCTCTACCATGTTTACAGGGAAACGTACACCTTTAAATCTCCCTTTTTGAATATTAGGGTGACCTAATACATTTGTAAATATACCTAAATTTATAAAATATACATATGAGGCTCTTCTCTCAAACACCCCCACACAGTTCAAAAATTGGCACCGACGCCACATTAAACTAATCCATCTAAAAGCATACATTCCAATACACTTTCTCCCTAACATTGATACCCTGCAATGATGAATTTCAGTTAAACAAACAAAATATGACTTGAGGGTGGCAAAAGATGCTTATAAGGAAATGCTGTGATGGCCACTTACAACTTTTTCTTACAAAAATTATTGTACTTTGCTATAAGAATATTTCATTATCCTTTTCTCCAGGACAGCCACATCCAAAGAGTTGAGCCAGCAAAACTTAATTTTATTACACTAAGTACAGGATGCTTTTTGCTGTGTTTTTTAGGAACATATCTATATGTCCCTAAAATTTGTTAGATACTGTTTCTATGCAGCACTATATCTTTAGTTTCTAAAATAATGTCAGTGTCACTTGTAGCTGAATTAAAATTTCTACGTGGGTCGCTTCACGCAAGAGTTGCTTCGGCCCTTCGTCTATCGCCTTGGTTCTTTGATAGCTCTCCAGTTGGGAGATCTGCTTAT
Organism: Fraxinus dipetala; assembly: GCA_902829195.1. Classification (NCBI taxonomy): domain Eukaryota; kingdom Viridiplantae; phylum Streptophyta; class Magnoliopsida; order Lamiales; family Oleaceae; genus Fraxinus; species Fraxinus dipetala. Next base: position 14,934 of record CADEPD010045763.1, read on the forward strand.
TTTGTTCAGTCTC
>CADEPD010045767.1:0-18831 GCA_902829195.1 Fraxinus dipetala
CATTCCTGATTTTAGAATAGTGATCTTTAAAAAAATAGGGTAGGGTGTAATTTCCTCCAGACAAAAGTACCAACCCAGAATTCTGTCCCGTGCTGTAAGTTGTTGGTGGGAATTAATATTTTCCATTAAATAAATTTTTTGATCAATTCCAACTTGAGAATAATATTTAATAATTCGTTAAATTTATAAGATAATACATTTTAAATAGATATACACTTCAAGTGTACTTCTTGTTTGACATTTGATATGTTGTTAAAAAATGATTGGAGAGGAAACTATTTATTTTTTTAAACTGTCCAATGTTGTGTTGTTACGTGATAAAGTGTTAAGAATGATGTATATATAGCATGATTGTTAATCTAATGTTATATGTTTTCCTTTGAAATTGATGTCTTCATATACCTTATCTCTAACTTTCGTTATTGTGTTAAGGGGCAATATGATAGTTGCTAGGAGTATATCCGTAACATCTCAAAAATTTTTGACGTCATATCCCATATAAAATTTTCTAATAAAATGATATAAATATATTGAGAAATTTGACGGGCAAAAATAATAAACGTCAATGAAATAATTGAAAAATTATAAAGAAAATACGAGTTAGAGACCTCTTTTTGAGATACACGTTTAACTATTTTCGATATTCATTTGGACCATTCGATATGCCTTACGATGCAGTTCTCAAGATGAACTTTGAGATGACGTAGACGATTCGTGGATTCAACTAGCTTAAGATCACCAGCAAATTTTTAAAGTTAACTTGTTATCGAAAATTTCAAAACGCTAGTTTGGAACGACCTATTTTGACGCACTGTGACTTTTGCTATGGTTGTCTATTTTGCACATCGCTAATGACTCAAAAACTAGGCCGTGAGTTTGTATACTTGCTAGCATCTACTTGGTTGGGATTATATGCCATGGCTAAGTTTTGAATTAGGATTCAAATTTCATGAAATTTTGCCTCAAATCCATGGCTTAAAAAACTGTCTAGAGGAAGAATCAAATGAATTAATCTCATGCCAAACCTTGCAAGAAAGTTTCCTTTCCCTTCCACTTAAACAAGTTAGTAGCTCGACTATTCCAAAATCCTAAATCTCCGAGGTAAGAACTCCTTTTTCTACTCATTTCTTGATTCCCTACGAGGCCTTATTAAGTGATGATAAGCTTCGTATAAGCTTAAGCAACTAGCTGTGTAGCATAAAGAAAGGAGAACTGAAATTTTAGTTTTTGAAAATTTGCCCAGATGTCGACACTTGATCTACCAAGAAACCTAATTTTCTTGCATGGATTATAAATTCTTAGCTTCTACTCCACTATTGATATATCATTTATTTGAATATATAAATCATATATCGAGAACAGCCTTAAGATCCTGAGGCAGATAGAACTGCGTGAAATCCTAATAGGGGACAATTAGGGTATGTGACTGGATTACTATGCTATTGGCAAATTATTGATATGATAAATGTTGAGCGCTCAGGGTAGAAAAATGATTATGTACATATGCATGTGACTGAAGTGGTTACTTGAGGATCATATAGTGAGTATCCGGGTTTGCATAGGTTTATCGGCACTTACTTCTACGTGGATTTCTATCATGTAGAGACTTTTGAATACTCGCACTCTGACTAGGGAAGCAAGTCATCGTCTAAAAATATAGTTTGGGTGATGTTTTGATATAAAGTGTGTAATGTGTGGGTAGTTTAAAATGTTCAATAGAGGAAATTTTGATATCCTCTTTTAAAATTATGTAAACGGCATATATGTAATACAATTCAAATACCTTATGTTTCCTTAATGAGTTTGCAATCATTGAGGCGTGAATTGGCTCAAAGTTTTGCAAACCATAAATTTAAATTGCTCATGCGTTAATAACTAGGAGTCCTGCACCCAAATTTTTTTTATTTTACCAAATTTTGATTATTCTATTCAACCCTAGGTGCTTAATTAATGTTTTAAAAGTCAAGGTTTGACAACTGAGACAATCTCCAGTACATAATTATCGTCTTCGATTTCACCTTCTTTGTCATTTATCATGACATTCATAATAATTTGCTCATCACTCAAAAATTCTAAAGTTGTCTCGTCTTCTCCTAGATAGTTCAAAAGGTATTCAACATCCATTAAACATGATACTTCAACTATTTGATTATAACATGAAATTGTTGAACACATATATCGTCTTGATCCAATTTCTCTGAAGCCACTCATCCATAGATCTGATTTTATAATGTTGAAAACATTTTGGTAATGTACTTGCTTGAACATTTGTTGTCCAAGCCAAGATTGCAAGATTCATTGCATCTAAAACATTTATTTTCTTTAAATTTGGGATCCTAATTTCATAACCATCCAAAAGATTTCATTAAAATCGACGAGACAATACTCTTTGAAAGTTCGTATGATCCCAGCATCAAAATGCTAAATCTTTGATGCCGTGCTGCATTACAAGAAAACCAATTCAATATTTTTCAAAGCTTCAATAGATTTTGGATGAGCGTGACAAATATCAAAAAGCAAGAAACTTTTCTACTATCCATTTTTTTGTAAGTAGTTGAACATATTCTTGAAATGAAAATTCTAGTCATCCATTCTTGTTTATTGACATGATACAATTCATAATGCTCAAGTTCACAATATTTAAACACTATGGTTTAGCATACTTGCCAATGAACCATAAAGGAATTTTCTCATAACCATTGTCATTACAGGATATAACAATTATAAGTCTTTCCATGTCTTGTTTCTTACCTTCAAGTTGCTTTGTTGCAATAGATGATCTGGTTTTAGCCTATAAAACAAAGATATTTCATCCATATTGAAAACATCTTTAATGGGAAATTAAACTAGTTTCTATCCTGCAGACTGTTCTCCACCTGCTCCATATCAAATGATCCGCTTTTTCTGAAACGACAATATGTCTTGATGAATTTGAATTTTGAAGCACCTGAGCCAACCTTGAACAAACAACACATAGAAATTCCTTTGCCTTATCTGCAATTAGTTCTCCAGCCATATTCACACGTTTTTTGGTATTGAACAAACCACTCATAGAGAACATTTTCTAGCTCCGAAAACTTTGCGATTTTGTGTTGTTGTGGTATGATCCAAATTCCATGTAATTTGGTATTTAGTTGATTGAAGGAAGTCCAAGGTATTTGAGATTATAGAGTTCTAAGTTGTGAAGATCAAATTTCAATGATAATTAGGAGTTTGACTTGAAGAAGGACTCTTGGATAACTAAAGGCATGTTTTGGAACATCAAACTCGAGAGATGGGCGCCACAAGGCCAGGAGTGGCGCCGCAGCGCCAAGAAGAGAAAACGGGGCAGCAGCCCCAGTGGCGGGTCCCCTGTTGGGGAAAAAGATCCGGGAGCCTAGGCGCCACGACGCCCGGTTACGGCACATATTCCGCCTTTTTCCCGTTTTCATTTGTTTTGTCTTAATTTGTTTCATCATAGTAAAAGTGTTCATTTTATGCTCTGTTCATAAAACAAAAATTTCAAACCATTTGGTCCCCAAAAATTGTGGCAGGTATACATAAATTAGAAATTTATCAGCCACCAATGCACACATTATGACACTATCAAAGTAAGTAAAACTTTTAGTGAAATCTAAAGTACAAGGTGTGAACATGGTACATGCAAACTCGATTTATAAAATCTTTTCGACAATTCATTATACTAAAAATTGTATATTATTGGCCACTCTAGATGAACAAGTAAATTTTGTAGAAAATAATCCATGCCCATATCTTAATTCATACTCTCAATTATATAATCCAGGATTAGAACAACACCCAAAATTCAAGTGGTGTGACAATCTACAAGTGGTAATGCCAATAACCCTTACCAAGAGAGAAGAATAATTTTGAGGGAGAAGCTTCAGCAGAGTACATGCAGAAATTGATAAGTTGCTTCAGAAAAAAAAAAGACAAATTATCATAATCAACAAAAATTTATTAGGAAGTTTGAAACTCAAATTGGTCTAATGACCTTTCAATTGTCAAATATGACACCAAGTACCTTACCTAGCAATACAATAACAAATCCAAAATAATAAGTACATATTGTAACTATCAGGAGTGGAGTATAATTGCTAGCGATCCATATTAACAGACAAATGAAGAACGATAAACATGTGTTGATGATGAAGCAGCGGTTGAAGAGCTCTGGACCTAACAAGGAAATTGATAACTAGGATAGCGTAAAGTATTTATCCGAGGAGTGTAGTTCAAATCTTTAGAAAAGTTAGCTCCCAAGTTAAAAAATTAGGGAATTTCACTATACGTTGCACTATTTGTTCTATTTTTGAACATGAGTTTTGGATTTAGGTGCAAGTATTAATCTAATGCCCTTACATATGCACAAGAAGCTTGGATTGGGAAAATAAAATCAACCATCATGTCATTGCAACTAGCTGATTGAACTATCAGGCATCATCAAGGTATCATTGATGATATGTTGGTGAAAGTCGATACATATTTCTAGCTGATTTTATCATTCTGGACTAGGAGAATGATGCATATATTCCCAAAATATTGGGAAGACCTTTTCTTGCTACGTATAAGGCAATGATAGATGTCTATAAATGAAAGATGATTCTCAGAGTGGATAATGAACATGAAATCTTCAACGTGTTCAATGCAAATGAGATATCCAATATCATGGGAATCCTGTTAAAAAATTGATGTACTCGACCAGCTTGTCCCTAAAACTTAAGCAGAACATTTTTTTTTCAGTCACTTGATGTATTATACAATTTGAATCAACCAAGTCGAAAAACAAAAATCTGCCCTACGGCTAGAGATTCATCTACCTATTTTCCTCAGGAGAAATAAGTACTTTGAATCACTTGGAGCAAGCCTATCAAGACCTCTACCTTTATTGGATAAGTCCCATACTGTAGATTTGAAGCCATTGCCATTCACCTACGTTACACCTACCTAGGTGAATATATTATTCTTTCATTGATCACCGTAAATGATATGACAAAATTGGAGGAAAAGAAATTACTCAAGGTACTTGGAGAATACAAGATAGCCATTGGTTGACCATAGCAGACATTTAGAGGATTAGTCTATCTCTTTTCATGCACAAAATCCTAATGGAGGACAGTTATAAGCTATCTGTGGAGAGCCACCACAGATTGAATCCTACTTTAAAGGAAGTTGTCAGAGCGGAAGTTCTAAAATTCCTAGATGTGCATATAACAGTTCATGTGATGCCAAAAAATGGAAAAATTATTGTTGAAACAAAGAGAATAACGAGCTTATTCTGAAATTAGTCACCCGTTCGGAGTGAATTGATTATCAAAAGCTTAATAATGATATAGGAAGGGTCACTTTCCATAACCATTTATTGATCAGATCTTGAAATGGCTGACATGTCACTCCCATTATTATTTCTTGGATGGGTACTTGGTTGTAATCTGGTTCCCATTACTCCAGAGGATCAGGAGAAACTACATTCATATGTCCCTTCAGAACTTTTGCATTTAAGAGAATGCATCGAAGCCTGCACCTGTCATTTTGGGCATTGCTTGGTGGCCATATTCTTTGACATTGGTGAGTGTTATATCGAGGTATTTATTAATAATTTTTCGGTCTTCGGGGATTCATTTGATAATTGCTTGATATACTTATATCAGGTGTTGCAACAGGAAAAATGAGACTAATATCATACTCAATTAGGAAAAATGTCACTTTATGGTGAAGTGATAGTCTTATCGACAAAACAAAAATACGAGTGAATGAGAAATTGTAGCCACCGAATTCAATGAAGGGAATCACAAGCTTTTGAGGATATGTAGATTTTTACAAGAGGATCATCAAGGACTTCTCTAAAATTACAAAGCTTCTGTGTAGCCTATTAAAAAAGAATATGTCATTTCACTTTTGTGATGAGTGTCTCACCATTTCTAACACTCTGAAACAAAAGTTGATAACTACACTGAATTGGAGCTTGCTATTTGAGTTAATGTGTGATACCAGTGCCTATGTGGTGGGAATTGTGCTTGGACAATGAGAAGAGAAGATTCTTCATGACATATATTAAGCTAACAACATATTGACCGATGTTTAGATCAACTGTGCTATACTGAAAAGAAGATGCTAGCCGTAGTCTTTACCTTTGACAAATTCCATTTGTATCTTATTAGATTAAAGGTAATAGTCTACATTGACCACACAACATTGAAGTATCTATTTGAAAAGAAAGATGTCAAACTCATACTGATTCAATGGGTGTTATTTCTACAAGAGTTCAACATTAAGATCTTTGATAAAAAGAGGACTGATAATTAAGTAGCAAATCATTTATTGATGCTTGAGCAGATAGAATAGGAAGATGAAATAGAAATCAACGAAGTATTTTCTAATGAGCAGATCATGAATGTGGGAAAGACATCATGGTAAGATAACATTGTTAATTATTAAGTCAAAAAAAATTGTACCTTCGGAATTCTCGTATCAACAAAAGTAAAGTTTCTTAAGAGGTTAATTTTACTTTAGGGAAGAGCCATATTTATACTGAAGGGAAGCAGACCAAATTATCTGAAAATTCATACCTGAATATGAATTCATCTTATGGTGTTCTTCAATGTGATTTCTATTGGACAACACATTTTAATGATGCTCACAGTTTTTGCAAGTCTTGTGACTGATGCCAATGCAACAGTAATATATCAGCCCGACATGAGATACATTTCAATAAAACAATGGATGATGAGTTGTTTGATGTTTAGGGTATTGACTTCATGGAACCATCTCCCCCGTTTTTCTCAAACAAGTCTTAAGACTGATGCCAATGCTTACAGTTTTTGCAAGTCTAGGTGGAAACAAAGGTCTTGCCAACTAATGATGCTAATGTGGTAGTAGGACTAAAAAAAAATATTAAGTAGATATGGAGCAACCCGGGCCATTATTAGCAAAGGAGGAACTCACTTTTGCAATAGCTTATTTAAAGCAATGCTACATAAATATGACGTACAATACCGAGTGGCCACTGTTTATCACCCTCAAGGGTAGGTCGAGACATCTAACGGGAAGTTGAAGCAGACTTTGGAACAACTGTAAACTCATCTCGTGAGGATTAATCCAAGAAGCTAAATGATGCATTATGGGCATACTGCACAACTTTCAAGATTTGGAATGTCTCCATACCTATCGGTGTATGGGAAAGCTTGCCATCGACCTGTCAAATTTGAGCATAATTGGGCAATCAAACAATTGAACATGGATTTAGAGAAGCCTGTTATACAAGACTTTTGCAGCTGAATGAGCTAGATGAGTCTAGACTGGATGCTTATGAAAACTCTTAAATCTACGAGTAGGTGTACAAACAAATTGCATGAAATACATTCAGTAAATATTTTGTAGAGTTCAGGATAAAGTACTTTTTTACAATTTCTGATTGACGCTATTCTTGAAAAATTGCTGTATGCGTCAAGACCATTCACAATAGCTCAATCTTTTTCTATGGTACAATTTAATTTATTGCCTAACCAAGGAAATTTCAAAGTTAATGGCAAGAGAGTGAAGCAACATGTCGATGAATTTCCTATTGCAAAGTTCACCATTGATATTGTCATGTCAAAGTAATCATGGTAAAAAGTCGAGCAAGACTATAAATAAGCATTTATTAACAGGCAACCAAATTTTCTATCATTTTCCTATTTTATTTACATTAGTTAGGTCATATTGTATGTAGAGTAGGTTTGCAAAATTTTGTAACTTTTTAGTGTATATATAGTCCAAGGTCTTTAACTAGGTTACACAAGTCACTGTGTTAACAAGCTCCATAAAAATCAAATGTTACCTAAATACCCTCATTATAGGCGAGATCATAAAAAATAAGTTAGCCTAAACTTCTTACACATGATTTCATACTTTCCTCTGTTCAACTGACATTTTATAGCTAACTATATTTTCAGGTCTCTTTTTAGGTATGGTCGAAATATTTTGCAAAATAAGTGAGACTAAAGGAAGATAAATGACCAAGTGCTAGATGATGTATCATCATATGACACATCGTGATGTATTTCAAACCTTTTGCATGAGAAGGTGGATTCATTGTGTAAGAAGTTCATATTTTTCTCATTTTTCTTTGAACCGAGTGACATATTACAAAACTCTTTTGTGTTTTTATTTCGTTATGATTGTATCTAAATAATTAGGGAAAAACGATGTAACTTAGATTTGAACATTTAATTTCAATTCTCAAGATTTTTGGATTTAATTGTTTTATGTCTTGATTTTACTTCATTTCTTAATGCTCGAATTATTTGATCACTGATTCATGATTTGTTAAACCAGGTGACAATACATTTTTATTATTGTTACACTCTTTAATTGAATTTCTAGGTGATTTAATACGTTTAGTTGAGTCTTATTCGAATTCACATAGAGATATAGGGAGTTGATTCAACTAGATATAATTAATTTGACTTGAGAGGGATAAATAGAATCTATTAGTGAATTCAATAGAGTGAAACTTTAGGAATTGAAATTGAGAATCGAGATTAAGAGATGATAACTACGGTGGAATCGTGAATCGCAACACTTTAACCATCATATTGAATAGTTTGTCCTTGATCCAGATGAACCTCTTTCGTTTAATTACTTTTACTTTCTTAGTTAATATTAGCTCTAATCAAAATCTCGTCATCGGCCTTTTTTAAAATATATGTACAACCCATTCTACGTCAATTAATATGTACAGCCCATTGATTAAAATCAACCAAGAAAACCAATTAGAATGATAGAATCAGTTTCCCATCCATCATGAACTATAGAAGGTAAATATTTCACATTTTTCCACTTTATTTTCTTTACTTCTTTTCACTTTCAAATTTCGCTCCAACAAAATAAAACAATCCATTTTGTAATTGTATGAAATCGAACTCCTTTGAAGATTAACCATTATTGGTAAGGCTTTCTAATGAATTCAGATATTTAATATCAAATCAAAATACTAGAAAATTTTGTTAAAGCACAATGGCTTTGATTTTGGTGATTTATTATTCGTATTTTGATTTTATTTTTTCGGTTAATTTACTGTAATTTATACTACGATGGAAATGCAGTGTAATAACGTATATTGTTTCTCTTGCAGGATAGTGGAGTGTGCAGAGTTTGGAACAAAATTTCTGATTTTCAAGTAAATGTAGGAAGTTTTAATCTTTTTCTTAAAATTTGAACTTTTGATTATAACAGGATCCTACTTGTTATGTAGTGTTTCCTTTTTCTTTTGACTTATCTAAAATAAACTATTGAAAATTAAGGCAAAAGTATAGTTTATTCGAAAATTGACAATAAATTCAAGCATTTTTATGGAAAAGTAAGAATTTTAAGATACGTAGAGGAACATTTGAGAACAATGGCTAGAGAGTATTGTAATGGAAATATCAATATAAGAAGTTAGAGACAAAAAGAGAAGTATATTCACGAGTTGTGTGAACATAGATATTGCTTAGTGCTTTCTAGAATTCATGAATGTACTTGCAAGAACCAAATTTGGTTAAATTTACAGCACAATGATAAGGAAAATAATCATGAACCACTGTAGCCAACCAATGAAACAGTCGCAAGGGAAATGTTTTTTTTATTCTAATTTATTTCTTTTTTTTTTTCCTTTTTACAGATATGGATCCAATTCTAGAAGATGATGATGCAATTCCAATAGAGGATGACCCTGAAGATATGAAAATGGATGGGAAAGGCAAGAAGGAAAACAAAAGGTCCGAGGTGTGGGATCATTTTAAAATTCGCGGGGATGAGAATGCAGAATGTAATTATTGTGGACAAACATATAAGCATCATTCTTAAAATTGTGGAACTAGCACATTGTGGAATCATCTCACGCAGTTGTGCAAAAAATACCTATATATGGTTTAAGACAAAAAGCAAAAGAGAATGACTAGCTATAGTATGTATAAAACTAGTAAGCTTTCTGAGGGTATTGATTCTATGAAGAATTTGTCAAATTTGATAGCCGTGAAGAACCTGTCAAATTTGTTCAGAAAGAGGTTAGAGAATAGATTACAAGGTACTTCATATTGTCTGAGTTACCTTTTCGACATGTGGAAGACGAATGTTTTCAATATTATACAAGGTATTTTTTCTCAAATTTTGTATTTCCTTCAAGGATGACAGTGGCAAGGAATATATATAATTTGTTCCTAAATAAGAAGAAGAAATTAAAGAAAGAGTTGGGTCAACATAGAGTTTGTTTGACTACTGATGTTGGACGTCAATATAGAATGTTAGTTATTTGTGTTTAATTGTTCATTGGGTTGATAATGGTTGAGGCCTTAATATGTACGAAGAATTGGTCGCATAGCAGCAAGGAACCTATAGTGTTTCGTCCATATTTAGATGAGGTAGATGCATTAGATGACTCGGAGAAAGATGTACAAGGTGACATTTGTTTCTATTATCAATTTTTGATATTTCTATGCATATTATTTTTTAATTGCTTATCAATATCATTAATAAGGATAATGAATATTATTATGCATAGGCCGAATCATGTATTACAATAGGGGGATATTGATCCAATTATTATCAAATGAGTGGTTAGAACGTAATTTTTATACTCTTGTAAAAGTTATTAGCATGTTGTTAAATGCTAACTTGCCATTATTTTTTTGAACCAGACAAATATAAAAGTAATTTAACATTTAATACTATTAGTTTTCGGCATGTGGAAGATGAATGTTTTCAATATTATACAAGGTATTTTTTCCCCAAAATTTGTATTTCCTTCAAGGATGACAATGACAAGGGATATATATATAATTTGTTCCTAAATGAGAAGAAGAAATTGAAGAAAGAGTTGGGTCAACATAGAGTTTGTTTGACTATTGATTGTAGGACATCAATACAGAATGTTATTTATTCGTGTTTAGCTGCTGATTGGGTTGATAATGATTGGAGACTTCAAAAAAGGATTATAGGTTTCATTCAAGTCCCAAGCCATAAGGGAGAGATGTGGTGGGAAAGTAATTGATTTCTTGTCTTAAATATTGGGGAATCAACAAGATTATTTGTGTAACTATAGATAATGCCTCGTCCAATGATGTAGCATTATTGAGATTGAAGAGTTGTTTTGAGGAGAAGAAGAATTGCCTAGTACTAGGGGGAGAAATGCTTCATATGAGGTGTTGTGCTCATATACTCAATCTTATTATTTGTGATGGCTTGAAAGAAATAAGTCATGCTATTTCAGCTATTAGTAAGGCAGTGAGGTTCGTGACATCTTCCCCAGAACGACTAAAAAGGTTTAAAGAGAGCTACAAGGAAGCAAATATTAAGTCTCGGGCTTTGTTGTGTTTGGATGTCACGATTAGGTGGAATTCCACATATTTGATGTTGCAAGCTGCTATGAAATTTAAAAAAGTATTTATTATTTTGGAAAGCAATGGAAACTATACAAACTATCTTAATGAAGATAGATTCGATGGAAGATATATAAATTGGACCACCGACACATGTCAACTGGGATCGAGCATAAGTACTTGTTAGGTTCTTGAGGACTTTCTATGAAACGACTTTAAAATTTATTGGTTCGAAGTATGTAACTTCTAACTCTTTCTTTCAAGAAATATGTGAAATTCATGGAGAGTTGAATGAATTAGCTAAAGAGCCTAACACTTCGATGGAATCCATGTCAATTAGTATGAGAAAAAAAATATGATAAGTATTGGGGCAATGTTGAAAGTTTAATCAGTTATTGTTCATTGCAATAGTTCTTGACCCAAGATGCAAGTTGGAACTTCTTAAAGTCGGGTTTGAACTTATTTACGATGCAGAAATTGCAAAAATATTGTTAAAAAGAGTTGAAGAGACACTCCACAAGTTGTATGCATGCTATCAAAAAATGGCGACTCCAATCACTTCATCCTCAACTTCATCAAAAGAGACCACCAAAAATAGTAGCTCAAGTCATTCACAACCTGTTTTAGGTCTTCCTACCCATTCCTTCTATTTTTAAAGCTAGGCTTATGCAAAATATGCAATTGAGAAAAAATTATTTAGTTGATTATTTGTCTGACCGTTGTGCAGATTTGACCGATCCCAATTTTAACATATTACTTTGGTGGACATTGAATGGGCACAAGTACAAAATTGTCTCTCAAATTGCGAAAGATGTATTAGCAATTCAAATATCCACAGTTGCTTCGGAGTCGGCATGTTTCATGAGTGGTCGGATTCTTGATTCCTTTAGGAGTTCAATGTGTACAAATATGGTTTAGGCCTTAATATGCACCAAGAATTGGCTACATAGCAGCAAGGAACCTATAATGTTTCGTCAATATTTAGATGAGGTAGATGCATTAGATGACTTGGGGAAAGCTGTAGAAGGTGATATTTATTTCTATTATCAATTTTTGATATTTCTATGTATATTATTTTTAAATTGCTTGTCAATATCATTAATAAGGACTATTGGATATTTTGATATTTGCATATTATACAAAGACCGAATCATGTCTTACACAGGGAATATTGATCCAATTATTATTAAATGAGAGTTTAGAATGTAATTTTTATACTCTTGTAAAGGTTATTGGCATGTTGTTAAATTCTAACTTGCTATTATTTTTTTGTTTTTTTGTTTGTGTTTTGAATTCCGGATAAATATGAAAGTAATTTAATATTTAATACTATTAGTTTTCGTTTAAACTTATATGTTAACTTGTTTTAAATATATTACTATAATGTCGATAGGTGTTCATGGATTAAAACCGAATCAAACCGCAGATAATGGTTTGGTTTGGTTCGAAAAAATTTCAAATAGCTTGAAATGGTTTGAGTTGAAAATATAGTACAAATTGTCCAAATCGAACCGCTTTCACCCCTAATCGAACTGTTGTTTCTTTTGGTAATAATTTTAAGATTTTGGTGTCAAATCCAAACTCAAGATAGTGATACTTCAATCATAGTCAAAAAGTTATAATTAACTTTGAATATATGTACATGGTTAGGTAAGTTGAATACTTACTATTTGAGAAAATTAATGAACCTCGAAAACAATTTGCTACCAAAATGACGTAATCTAAAGTGTAAACAAGAACGAACGTTAATAACAAATAATGATTCCTCACGAATAATGCTTTTGAAGAAACAAAAATCTATTTTATAAATGAAATATAAATTCATCCAATCCCAAAAGAGCTTAAGTGGTTAGATACTCGATCAGTTAAATAAATAAAGCTCAGAGCCAAAAATCGACACGAGACTCGAAAGTTTGAAACTAATAAAATAAAATAACACTTGAATAGTTTATTATTGATAAAAGAAGCAACAAGATGTTGCCGAGTGTCAGGACCCAAATATGTATATACATATTTTTTTCTCAATATATTCCAATTCGTTAAGACATTGCTCAATTAGTCGGCATGGTTCAGAGCGTCCTAACCTTGGTGTCGGTAGAATCAATCCATGTAGGCCAACTCCATATTCCGCGTTGCGCCACGAATTAAGAATTTTTCCAACTTGTTCTCTAATGGTGGTCATTTTCATAAGAGTTTGCAATGATTAAGGAGTCTTATTAGTGATGAAAACGTTGAACACTTGTTAGATATTTAGTATCATGAAAACGTTGAACACTTGTTAAATATTTTGTATCACTGTTTAAAATGGAAAATGAACTGTTTGAGTGATGGCTAGTGAATTGAACCTAATCCACAATCCCATCACACGAAATAATCTCAACCCATGAATTCATTATGTTGTAAAATAAAATTAAAAAAAGAAAAAACAACAATTTTTTGACCATATTACTATTTCTTTGTCAGCTGCATTATATAACGAATTCACAGTCAAAATAACATATTGGAAATATTGTACTTGTTTATCTTCAGTGTTCGGAGGAAGTGGAGAAGTCGTAAATCTAGTGTACTTTGAGAGTTTGTGTAATTCAATATTTTCGTGTTACATTTCTTTCTCTTAATTATTTTATTCTTGAATTTTAATTCGTTGCAAGAACAAACGACATTCGACAGTTATTATATCACAACAGTTACATAAATAGTAATTTGTATTTTTCAGATATGACTTTTCACCAAACACGAATAGTTGACAGATTATATGTATCTACCGTGATTAGATTTATTCTATTCCAATTAGTAATTATTAGGATATTTTTAATTAGATCTATTATATGCATATCATGTACTGTGCTTGTTTAGTAGTGCTTTTTAAGTGCTTATAAGCTGTGAGTTCTACGTATATAATAAACGAGTAATAAGTTGTGGATTTTAAGAAACGTGTGAATAAAAATAACGTTTGACCAAACAAATATGTGCATCATATACTTGAAGATACGACTTATACATATATGTATATAGAGCTTAAATATTGTACGGTGAGATCAATGTCTAACTCGAGTGATAAGAGCGAATTATGTATTAATGTTAACAATTCAAAGAAATAATATATTTCTATCTATTCGTCTAATTCACGAGCTCTTCTTCTTGATCGTTACATTATTCTAATCTTCCTTTGATGTATGATTGTTACATTTAAGTCTTGGCCATTCTTGTATTGTGATTTAATATTTATCCTTATCTTGCTCTATCTATCTACCCCAATTAATAGTTTTCCATTCTTTTTTTTTTTTTTTTTTCTGCTATAACGATTTTCTGTATATCAATTATGGCAATAACGGTGCAGAGACTACATGCCTTTGTCTTTAAGATTGGAATATTTTTCTATCTAAGCATTAATGGCACACTTGGCTTCTGGGAATTTTTCTATTACGCATACTTGCTTGGCTTTTAAAGATTTTTAAAGGGTATTTGGTATTGTTCCTATTCGAATTACCGCTATGAAAATTATATACTATGAAGTTGTAAAATTTTATCTCTGAAAAATGTCAAAATATACGTAAATGTATCACACTTCTCTTCATGTATCATTTATATTTATACTATATTAAATATCACATCAAGTGAAAATAATTTTTTGGACGATTTTAGCCCTACTCTAATTCAATTATTTTAATAACACTTTATTTTTCATTTTCAATATATATTAATGTATCTAACCATTTGAACAATATTATCATGAATTATTTTGTCAACTATTTATTATCAATGTATTTGACATAATCATTTCACTTGATTGGACTGTAAATTAAATGCATTAAATATTTTTGGAACAAAAGATGATCTTATGAAAGTTTTGTTCCAATTAATTTAATCAATGAATGTTAAGATGTAAAGAAGGTAAATGGGAGACATAATGTTTTTAAATAATAAATAATTTCAAAAGATATATTCAATGCATATTAAGTGAAGATAAAGAAAGGGTGATATTTGTGAGATGTTAAGACCAGATCAAAAGGGTAAATGGAGGGGCCATTCTAATTAATTCATTTCCTCAACTATTTAAATTGTTTTCACAAATTGGTTGTTATTTCATTTCAATCATTAAATATTTTGCTTTTCGTTCTAACACATCAACAGATAGGCCAATTTGGGGTTGCTCCCACAAAATTGAAGCAAATGTTATGAGAGACTTATCGGTGTATGAAAATGAATGGTCCATTAAAGTGACGATAATTCAAAAGAATTTGGTCGAACTTTATTCCAACAATGCTGAAAATTTTGATATTTTGAGGCTCATCCTATTGTCAAGGGGGTTATACGTCTACTATGATGACTATTTATTTCGTAATTACATGATATATTTGAAGTAACATAGTATTTGACTTCTCTACAGGGATATAAAATTCAAGTCATGTTATTCAATAATGGAAAATTTGATGATGTAATTGAAAAGGGAAAATATTACATTATACTAGAAACTATTATAATAGTTGACAAAACTATTTCGACAATCAGTTTCTTTTGTGCTCTTTCTTCTCTTTTCTTGACATTCATCTTCACCAAGAATTTGAACTTTTTATCTTCCTACAACATTAGCTTCTTGTAATATTCACACAATTCCTTTTTGTTGGACCAAGGTGAAATCTTTTAGTAACAAGGTGAATAACTGGAGGCTAGGTTGCTAGACTTTTGATGTTCGGCTTGAAATTAGGCGTGCTTCGTGGCGGAAATAGCGACGAAGAGTTAAAAACGGGACGTACAATCTCGTTTATTATGACCAAGTATTATCAAGTTTTGCCAAATCCTATTCCATTATGATTAGCAATACATTTTCCAGGCAAATCACAAGTCTCTTGGGGCAAGTCAGTTCACCTTACAACTTATCCAAAGCAAAACTTGGATCGAGCTAAACATGAGCCTGAATAATTTAACTCATTTTAAATCTCAAGCAAAAGATTGGATCACCCTATAAATACCGACTAGTTTTCCATAAATACTGGTTATGAATGATGATTACAGTTTATAATCACCCTTTTCATATGGTAGACTACAATTTTTTGTGCTACCTGCAATTACGGATGAGTAATTTGGAAACTCTAATTCTATTCTATCAAGAGAAGTTAATTAGTAGAAAGAAATAGAAACACATGATAGGTTCTTCTCAATGTGAGACAGTGTTTTCTTTCGTTGTTGCAGTAATTTACTATGATGAAAAAAAGTTTACAAGAGAGAACTGTTCACTTATCTTCGCTAACCTCTCTCTATTTTTTATGGTAATTAAAAAGCATAATAATGGCTTGGACATGGTTGGGTTTTCGTAGATCAGGACTTGGTGCAATAGTGGAAAATTGAGTGGCGTGAATCTCTATGTTTTGAATTGTATGATTGGTTTCATTATTACTTGTATGTGCAACTTTGAAACACTCATGATCATAGATTTGGCACCAGGGCATACATAGAAGTTGCAAAAGTTTTGGAAGTTTTGTAGATTCTTCTCTACAGGGATATAAAATTCAAGTCATGTTATTCAATAATGAAAAATTTGATGTTGTTATTGAAAAGGGAAAATAATACAATATACTAGAAAATATTATAATAGTTGACAAAACTTCTTCGACAATCAGTTTTTTTCATGCTCTTTCTTCACATTCATCTTCACCAAGAATTTGAACTTTTTATCTTCCGACAACATTAGCTTATTGTAATATTCACACAATTCCTTTCTGTTGGACCAAGGAGAATATACCAAAATATATTTTATAAAGATGAGTTAATCACCTCATTTTAATTGGAAGCAATATGATATGTTGAAAACACAAAACCTAAATTATATTTTCACCTTGAAAAGAGTCTCAACATATTCAGTCACAGAACATCTTATGAAAGATTCGGTAGCATCAACGATTGTGAAATAAATTTCTTGATTACCACCTGAAACTATTAACACGAGCAAATATTTTCAAGTAAAAGCTGCGTCCTTAATTTAAAATTTAGGTTATAATTATTATTTTTAATTTAAAAACATATATAATTATATATCAATCTCTCAACTGACAACTATACCTATCCAAACACTATAAAAATCTCACCAACTTCACCATACCTATCCAACCACCACCATCATTCACTTTCTCACCGTTGTAGTAGTGTCGCTGTTTCGTGTAGCGTCGCTCACTTTCTCCAAAGCAGCATCACTGCTTCGTGTAGAGGTGTTCAAATTTTTGTGGGAGTTGCAAAAATCAAGTTTTCTCGCTTCTCTATCATTTTTTTTAAAAAAAATTGGTGGCTGGAGTTGGAGGTTGATTTATGGTGTATTAAAAGTACAGATAGCGACGACGAGTTTGGGGATTTTGTTGGTGGGGGTGGTGGCCGTGGTTTGGTAAAGG
Source organism: Fraxinus dipetala (assembly GCA_902829195.1). Classification (NCBI taxonomy): domain Eukaryota; kingdom Viridiplantae; phylum Streptophyta; class Magnoliopsida; order Lamiales; family Oleaceae; genus Fraxinus; species Fraxinus dipetala. Next base: position 17,720 of record CADEPD010045767.1, read on the forward strand.
TGGAAGAGATGGTAAATTTTAGAGGCATTAGTGGTGGATGCTGGTGTAGGTAGTGGTGGTTCAATTCTGATTGGTGGGAGTTGCAGGTGGAGGTGGATGAGGAAGTTCTTGGAGCTGGAGGTTATGGGATGGGATGCAGCGACGATGTATGTGGTGGTGTTGGTGAGGTGGTGGCGATGGTGGTGATGGTAAGGTGCGACGGTGGCGGCGGCGATGACTATACAGGCGGTGGTGGTAACGGTGAGATGGTATTGGTGGTGGTGGTCACGAATGGCGATGGTGGCGAGGTTGCATGACCTTTGGTTGGTGCTGGTCGTAGAGTTAAATGAGGGTGGGATGAAGAGTGTTTGTGGTGAATTATTTGAATGATTGTGACCAATAAAATCGTTAATTTGTTATCAATAAATAATATGTGATTAATAAAATAGATAATTTGTGACCAATAAATAATATGTGACCTAAAAACAGTGAGATTGTAACTAAATTTATAATCGCAACTCACAATTTCTTAAGTTGTGATCAATTAATTTGATAAGTTGTGACTTATGAAATTTATAATTTGTGATCGAGAAATAATGCATGATATATTAATTTGACAATTTGTAACTTATAAAATTTGTAATTTGTGATCGAAAAATAATGCGTGATATATTAATTTGACAATTTGTGACTTATAAAATTTGTAATTTCTGATCGATAAATAATGCGTGACTAATTAATTTGATAATTTGTGACCGATAAATAACTTGTGACCTAAAAAAATCGTGATTTGTGATTGTAATCATAAATTTTATAATATTGTGACCTTAATATATTTATCGGTTATAGACGTCATACTGAAGATAAATTTGATCACACTTAATCACATAAAACACGAGTCTGGTCACAAAAAAATTTATCACAGACAACACAATTAGTCACAAATCCGAAATGATTCTGTGGGAGGGTAGGGTAGGGTGGGATGGGGTGGGGTCAGGGCCGATTTTGGGCCGAGGCAAGTGAAGCCCGCGCCTAGGGCCCAAAAGTAAAGTGGGCCCCATTTTTCGGCCCCCAATTTTTTTTATTTGAAGTTTTGCCCAACCGGCCAACCCAACACTGAGGGCCCAAAAAAA
>CADEPD010045769.1:0-15879 GCA_902829195.1 Fraxinus dipetala
TAGCAACTCTTAGGCTTCAGGATGGTGGAATTGTCTTGATACTAATTTAGAAAATTAGCACAACACATATAGTTTTAAACCCTTGAAGCTTTGTTCAACAAAATAAATACGACTTGCATTGCAATTTTATGAAACTTGAATATGAATTTTCATGATTGTTATGCTCGGGAGGTAATAGACTGATACGGCATCTGAATCATCAATTGATATTTAGCTACTCTTAGGCTTCAGGATGTTGGAATTGTCTTGATACTAATTTAGAAAATTAGCACAACACATATAGTTTTAAACCCTCGAAGCTTTATTCAACAAAATATAATACGACTTGCATTGCAATTTTATGAAACTTGAACATGAATTTTCATGATTGTTATGCTAAGTATCCATACTTATTCACTCTTTTCTATATGAAATTCTAATAATTTCTATAAATTTACTTTTGTCAAACTGATGAAGATACCTTCCTGATACGATCGACGTGGGGTCTGGACAGCAACAAAGATCATCTGGTTGTGAATGTTAGTGCATTGGATAAATATCGTTACTTGCAGAGACACAATATGTACATCGTTTATAATTTGATGTTGTGAATGAAATCTGTAATTCTGTCATTGGTTTGAAATTTTTTATTTTGTTCACCAACCTTACCATCTTAAAACATCATTTCATTATCTGACCAAATTTGTTTAGTTTAGGGCTTTCTGTACGTTTGACACCTCGTTCATCACATCTTCCTTGCAAAAAGAAAGATGTCAAGGTGGTGTCAAAATGTTATTGTTTTATCCACTTGCTACGAAGAGGTAATGTATTCATTTATCAAAAATGTATTGGGAGATGGGAAATTCACGGGCAGGCCAGGGCTTAAAATCAGCAAAATTGTTTCAAAATGGGGGAATTACCCCAAACTTTACATAGTGCTTGCTCCAAATGCTTATGCTTCATGGGTAAGCATTTCCAAACTTTCATTTTTTGGAGCACTTACAGAATTGTTACTTCTTTATATAAACTTTGTTGTTGAGTTATTAATCTTTAATAGATATATTTGTCTATAAGGTTTAGCAACTCACTTTTCATGGATAAAATGGTAAATACCAATTTTAATAAAGAACTCTAGTAAAAAGAGAGTGGAAAATGATTTTTTCTTTTGTTTTTCTTCTTTATTTATCTACTGTAGAACCATGATATACCTGATAAACTAATAATCTCAATTAAATAATATTCTTGATCGTCTCGACTTGGGAATAATGTACTAAATTAATAATTTGCTAAATTTATAAGATATTACATTACAAAGAAATCATACACATATCATGTAATATATAAAATAATAATTTTTTGAATAGTGCTTATAATAGACAATGAGGCAAAAATATGATTTAATCATTAGTTATTTATTTTTGAAATTTATGTCACCTTAGATCATAAATAGCGGGGAAGTTCTCGCCATCGAGAATGATGTGCTCAAGGAAAGAATCCGTGTTCATGAATACGAGGAATCCATCTCTAAATTTTCTGTAACTTGATAAAAAGTTTTGATGTGATTTTCTCAACCCTGTTTGGTTCTCATTATTGAGTGTCATCATTGCTTTGAGAGCTGCTTTTCAAGAAATGGGCTCAATATTAAACTACCACCTTCATCTTTATCATCTTGATTAGTTCTCATGATGCTCTCAATTATAAGCTCGCTAGTTAATATCTCTAAAGTTGTGTTGTTTTTCATAGTAGTTCAAGAAGTACTCGACATCTATTCGATTATGATAATTTATCTCTTTGATTGCATTTTGCAATTCTATGAATTAGATTGTACTATATAAATAGAAAAATGGTCAGACCTAGTCGTGTTTCTTGTAGTGCAAAGTGGCCTTGTTCCAAAATTAAAGTATTCAAAGCACTTTACAACATACAAAGAATCCAGAAAAAAAAAAAAAAAGTACTTACTTTGAGATGATCCCTCTACATTTTACATTTAAGTTACGTTTGAACCCATTTTTTGGAAAATAAATTTTGGAATAGTAATTTTTTTAAGAATGTACGGTTAAGAAGTAAGAAAAATTGAATTTACGTGTAAAATTATTTTATGGGAAGAATATATGTTTGGATTTGGATTTTGGAATAGTACAATGATCAATGGATGGATGGAATCAGACGAAAAGGACCATTTGCGTAAAAAATCATGTTAGGAGGCTCAAAATGCCAAAAGTAAAATTTTCAGGACAATTTGTATAATAAAAGCAAACGATGTACAATATTTGCGCCAAATACCCGAGTTTTCTCCATCTTCTGTACGCCGCCGAAGCATCTCCCATGGCGCAATGCCTCCTCATGTCTTTACATGGACTTGTTCAATTCCCACTCTATTCTTCACATCACCTCCGGTTCTCTGCAACTCGCGTTCTCCTCAGTGTCCACCAACAACAGCATGACCCAATTGACATGTCTAAATACACAGAGATCTTTGCCAAACGAATGAAAATGGCAGGCCTTAAACCTCATCACCGCATTGGTCAGTATTTGTTCATTTTATTTATGTGTTTTTTGTGCCTTTGCACCTGTGTTTTTTATAGGACCGTTTGAATTTATGCAAAAGTAGTGTTTGATTTGATGGGCTGTGCCTAAGTTACTAGTGGCCAATTGGGTACAAAAAGGTCTGTTAATTTTGGCAATTAGGCTTTTTCACTTTTTAGATGATTAGTTCGATTTCTTTCTAGGTTATTCATGATGAATATTATAAACTCTGAGGGATAGATTCAGCTAACTCATTTGGCTTTTTCCGTTTTATATCCTGAGTAGTTTAAGTAGTTAAGCATGGATATGGGAGTTTTGAACTGTTAGCATACTTCTTGGTTTATTTTGATGTTGATTTCATGTAATTTTTAGAATTAAATTCAACAGAATGATTATGACTCTAATGTAAGCATGCTTATGCATTTTTGTTGAATGATGGAGCTCAAAGGTGATATAGTTTAAAGGAAATAACATTATAGAAAATTTAAGGATAATCTAATAGCTATGCAAACATTTAAGGAAAATTCATATGCTGAAGTAGAGTACATACTTATCTTAAAAGATACACAGTGGAATAACTTAACACTGTTTCACGGGTGACAGCAAAAATGAGTCAAATTTGATAGTGTGTGTGGCAATTGAAGTTTGATTAAAGGGACCTTAATGTTTAGTCCATTATAGCTCCCTCAAATGGAAATTGTTATCGCGTTCAAGTCTAAAAGACACATACACCAATTACATAGTATAATGTTGCCGCTATATATATATTAAACCTAGTGGGGGATTGTTGTAACTTAAAACAAAGTTTTAACTTCCAAAATTAAAGTTAATATTAATTTTCACGTTTCATTAGTTTAATTTTCAGTTTTAATTTATATTTTTCAGTTCAATACAAAATGAAAAATCTTAATTTTTGGAGTATAACTTATTTTGAATGGATTGATGTGGGAATTGAATTTTACACTATACAAGGAGGTGATATTTCATTGGAAAATATAACTTGAAAACATAATTTGATAGAATACTATCTTTAAATTTTTCGTACTTTGTTTCTATAGTGTTGACAACTCATAAAGATTCGTTCTTTTATCTCTTGTAGTTGTGTTCATAGAAGGAGAATCGGTTGTGAACTATAATGTTTTTATCTTGGAGCAAAAGTACTCGCACAAATGGGAGACCACACGACTTTAGGACAACATCCTTGATGTGATTCCCTAAGACTTGCTTTCTAACTCTCTTCTTATGTTTATATTATTTTAATTTGTTATGTTAATTGATAATCTACACACAAACCACTCATTCCCCCAACACAACTTTGGGTGTGCTTATTTCTTAAAAAATAAGCTTGCATTTTGGCTTATTTGGGTATCGTAATCATTTCTCCATGTAACTCGATATTGCTGTATAGTTGTCAAATGCTTGAACTGATAAGAATAAGCTTCCGAGTTCAATTAGAAAGACACACTTTGTGTGCATTTCTCTGATGCATCGAGAATAACTTCATGGTATGGACCTATGTACTACTATTACCCCTAGCCTTTGCAAAATAAAGTCTTGAATTTTTCTCCGTTTTTTTTTTTTGTTTACAAGGAACTTACATAGGGATTAAAGCAACATCTGAGCTATGTTTTTTGGGTCATGAGAAACATTATCCTTGTTTGTGGAAATAAAGGGAGTATAATCTGTAATTCCTCTTATACATTAGAGAGAATGATATACATCCTTTTTATACACACGGTCTAAACTAGGAATTATAATCACCAACATATTAATTACAACTATACAAATCATAATTAAATCCTAGAATATTATACATATCATAAATATACAAGGAAAGTATCGATTATAGTAAAATCAGCAAATCAAATGAGATTCTAATACCGTCCCTCAGGCTGGTGAGTGAATGTTGCACATTCCCAGCTTGCCTATCAAATCGTCAAAAGCAGCAGCAAGACTCCCTTGGTGAGAATATCCTCCAACTGTTGGTGAGTTGTCATGAATGGGGTAGTAATATGTCCATTTTCAATTTTTATTTGATGAAGTGTTTGTCCACTTCAACATGCTTAGTTTGATCATATTGGACAGGGTTGTGAGTTAACTTATTGCACATTTACTATTACTTTCATAGGTGAAGAAAGTTTAATTTCACTTCTTTTAGTAATGTTTGGATCCATAGAATCTTTCATGTTACCTGTGCCATAGCTCTATATTCAGCTTTTGTACTAGACCGGACAATAATATTGATTTTTGCTTAAGTGACCCGGTTCCCTCCTATTAAAGTACAATAGCCAGACGTAGAACTTCTATCTGTAACTGAACCAGCCTAGTCTGCGTCGGTATAAACTTCCACAAGGAGATGCTCAGATTTTTTAAATGGAAGCCTTTTTCCTGGAGTAGCTTTTAGACATCTTAGAATCTTTTGAACTGCCTCCATGACACTCCATGGGAGTGTGCACAAATTGATTTACCATTCCTAGCACATAAGTGAGTCGGGTCTCATGTGAGAAAGATCTGTTCCCAACTAGCCTTTGCTATCTCTTTTTATCAACTGGATTTTCTTCACCGCTAAATCCCAGTTTATGGTTTGGATATACAGGAGTTGCTGCAGTTTTATTCCTTAAAGATCGCATTTCTTTAAGTAAGTCGAGGACATAATTTCTTTGAGAAACAAACAGACTATCTCTTGATCTTGCCATTTCGATACCTAGAAAATATTTGAGATTTCCCAAGTCCTTTTTCTCCAACTCTTTGGTAAGTTGAGTCTTTATTTCTCTTATTTTTTATGAGGTGAATTTTCTCACGAGGTGAATATTTGAAGGATGATGTATACCAGGATTAGCAGATCAACTGAGATTCAAACAATCCTCTTGTTTCTTTTACCAGATCTTTATTGGAATCAGGCTGAGTGAATTTGCCACTATGGTTCTGATAGGATTAGCTTTAAAATTTTGGTTATGCTAAGTATTTGAAAGCATTTACTGGTTTTACCCTTTTTAAATTACCAAAATATTCAATTGAGTACACCAGATGGTAAGGAATGTAAAATCTAAATATTACTGGAATTTCAACTATGCCATTTCCTATTGAAATTCATGGCAACACATGATTGAATCAAGAAGCAAGACATGTTTTGCACCTCCATATGTATTTTTCTCTATAAGCATCATATTTTGTCTTTTTTTCTTCTAATGGAAAGTAATTGTGATTGACAAGAGTGTTTTGATTTTCTGTTCAGCTATTGGCGTTACTGGTGGCCCTGACAGCATGGCCCTGTGTGTTTTTAGCTGCACACTAGAAAAGTGAAACTCATAATCCTGCTACTACCACGGGAAAAAGCAAATCCGTTGATGGCCTTTTGGCTATTGTTGTAGACCATGGATTGCGAAAAGAACGTACAGAGGAAGCGAACCTTGTTTGCCGATGAATTGTTGATATGGGTACATATACCCATTTCTTTCTTTCAGGTGGTTTTGGACATACTTTGAACATGAAGCTTCCATTGATGTAATGTAGGCTGTGTTTAGGAATCAAATGTGAAGTTGCTCGTTGCGAATGGTTAAACGGTAGGCCCAAACCTGGTCACTTGCAAGAGGCAGCTCATGATAAGAGGTGATCAAATCCACTTGCTTTGTCTTTTGCAATCCATCTCCACACCCCAACCCTCCAACCGCCAATCCCTGCATCTGGGAAACAGGGAAAGATGAGTGAATCCCATATGGTATTGAATATCTTTTTCTTACCTTTTCACCCTCTAATTATCTAGGTATGTAATTTTCCAACATATTTGCCTCCAACATCAGATCAGAGTACTATTGATTGCTCATCATGCAGATGGCCTGGTTTGCTTCAAATGGAGGATTCTTCTTGTTTATTTCCTCCATTTTTTGATAAGTTGTCTGGCACATGCTCATGTATGTTTGAAGTTGTAGTCAAATCTAACAATGAGTTTTTATGTCATTAAGAAGGCAGTTAAATTTTGTCAAATGATAAACCTGTTATCCAAGCTTCTGCATTTATTCTCTGTTAATAAGCTGCATTTTTATACTAGTGCCCGTGCTTTTGCACATCCTTTTGTATGTTTGGAGTCGCTTGTGAAATGAACATATGGTTGCATCTAATAGGAGGCTGTTAACTGTTTGTCGATAGATACTTTTTGTTCTCATCCTATTTTCATCGTAGGCATTTCTTTTTATTCTTTTTTTCTGAATTGTGTTAGTGGGAATAAACAAGGTCAAGATATCATTGGAAAAGCAAAAAATTTATGGTTCTGATCAAAGTGAATAGGCACTGTGCGGATGTTAGATTATTATTGCTAAGACACAGTCACAATGCAGGCCGAGCTATTCGTTCTCAGATTATCTCGCAATAGGGGTATGCTTGGGCTTGCTGGCATGGCATTCACTTCTCAATTTTTTGCAAAATTTCCAGAGTGTAGTTGTGAAGCATCAAAAGCTCATGGCATTGTATTGGTTTGACCACTCCTAGAGTTTTCAAAGGAAGATATGTACAATGTAAACCTTCTTAAAGTGGCTATATAGTTATATATAAACTATATTTTATTTCTTTTGTTTTCTAGTTTCATTTTGAGTTAGGTGCAAATTCATGTTTCATTTGTTAATGTTGCAGATATGTCGAGGGGGCAATCAAGAATGGGTGGAGGATCCAACAAATCGGAGCCCATTGTATGTTCGCAATAGGATCAGAATGTCATTAAATAGCTAGTCGACGTGTAAGATGTGCTACTGATTTAAGCATTTTAAGTTTGATGCATCACAGGGTTATCGACTTGGTTTCCATTTATATCATCAGCTAAGTCTTTACCTTTTATTATATCTTTCATTTTTAATGCCATTTGTGGCATTGGCTGTTTCGCTGGTATTGTTTTCCGTATGAACACTAGCGAATTTGCACATTTAAAGACATTTATCTGTCCTGCAGCTATCTTCAAGACCGATTTACAAGCAGTTATATCTGAATGCCGGAGAACAAGATTGCTTGTTGACAAAATCTGTTGCAAGTTGATAGAGGAGGGTGTGACCATCGTACCTGTATGTATACTTCTATAATTGAGAATCTCTGTGCATGTTTGCTACACGGTATTAGACAGAGATTGAAAAAAATAAAGAATAAGATTTTCGCTTTTTTTTCTTGTTACTTGTGCAGTTATACTCTTGTCTAGTTCTCCCTACAAATATGACAATCACGAATAATGCACAATTTATACACTTTTTGTTGTATACAAAAATATGCCTTCAAAATTTTTCTGGTTATATTTTGGCTCATTCTGCTTAAAATTCGTTAAATGTGATGATAAGAAATATTTTTGTCCTGATTACTTCAACCTATATCCAAATACCAATGCAGCATGGATATGCAGTGATTGATCTAGAAAACCTCAATCCAACAGAAGTCAAGGACATGTACCTTATGAAATTTATTGCCTTGGTGTTGCAGGTATTGCTATTTTTCATGTTTTTTTCATTACTTGTATTGAATGACCTACTAAAGCTAAAAGTTACATCATTTCATCTCACAAAAACATAGACCTGTTCGAGGTAGTGTATCAAAATTGCTATTGGACTAGATTTGTACTTCTCCGTGCAAGGTGAAAGTTCTGCCCCGCCTTTTGTATTGGGACTTTTGATTTATATCTTGTTTGCTACATTACTTACTAAGAAATGACAAAAAAGTCCTCGTTTGGTACTAACTCGGTTTTTGAAATTTTCCTTTTTAATCCTTTTCTCTTTCAAAGCAAAGAATTAAATCACGTTTTAGAGTTCGTGGATTTCTTCTTACAATGTTATCAATGGACCTGTTAATTAAGGGGATTTCTTTTGCATTCTTGCAGACTTGTCTTACTGTAGCTGTTTGTTACCTTTGTCCAGCTCCGGGATCTAAAGGAACTAAAATCCTAGTATGCTGTTCTGTTAATTTGCCATTTCCTCCAACAATGAAGTTATTTGAAGCCTGCACGTACGGTGGACATGAATGGTTTGTTTCAAGCGAGTTAGAGCAAATTATAGCTAGTGTGATAGCGTATTCTGATAAATTTCTCGGATGCTTTAAATTCGCCATCTATGGACATATCATCCTCTGTATCTGTTCTTACTGAAGCCAAAAGGTTGGGCATTCTTAGTGACTCTACCCATAGGAGTATCGTTTCCTTGCAGAAATAAGAAAGTGAAAATTTAAGTCTAAACCTGAAATGATCTCCGAATGTGAGACGAAATATGATGTACAGCATGCAGGTGGTCCTCCCGGCAAATCAATTTATCCTGGACAAGTAGGATACTCATGAACAGATTTATATTGAACTGGATGGGATTCCGTAAAACGTCTTCTAATATATCATCTATGAACGAGGTTTTGGGGGACAAGGACTTGGTTGTTGAAGGACAGTGTTGTAGTTCTTGCATGATTGATCATCAGACAGGGGCTGAAGTGCGCCACATGATTGATACTGATTGGAATTATCTTTCTAACTTGTCCAAGTTGAGAAACATGGAAAATTTTCAACAACAAACTCACTCCAAGAAAACGATCACGTGTTCAGATCATGCCAAATTATCAGCACATAGAGCTCGTGTCCTTAAAAAATCTATCCCAGTTGCTACAAGAAGAGCCATGCCCGTCCTGGTCAATCCTCAAGGAGTTCTACTAAATATTCCTGTATGTTACTTGTCTGTTTCCTCCATCCGATTACTGCATTGTTTACTTCTCACTGTGAATATGCCCCCTTTCCATAGGATTTCTAGACATTTTATCATCTTGTTCATGTTTGGATCTGTCTTCTTATGCTTACCAATTTTTTGTAAGTTCACCTCAGTATTGGTTAATAAACACGGCTGGTAGATCAACTTTTAGCAGAAAATTTCATGTTGGTTGGTGAATTTAAATATTTGTTAAATTTAATTATTTTGTCTATGCCCATTAGTTTGACAAACGGAAAAGCTGAAGTGAGAGTTTAGTTGGCAAATAACTAGACTACCACGTTACCAATGCTGTTAGTCAAATTAATGGAGCGACTGAATAGTAATAAAGTTAAAGTTTAGTGACCAACATAAAATTTCTCTTAAAGTTCAATGACAACCAATAAATTTAACTCCATCGATGTTAATTTTTAATCTGCTTGCCACCTCTGTATCTTTTCATTATCGTATCAAATACCTCGTCTTTTCTAGGACTAACAAGCTGCCCAATCGTTTACTCGTCTCAGGGCATCGACTTCACATATTGCCCATGCTTGATGGTATCTTCTGTATTCAAGCTGAGTATACCCTTTGGTGGAGGTCATAGCTCATATTTATAGTCCGTAGTTAGTGATTTCTGTTCATAACGACCATGTTTGACTGAGCTTAAAAGTTACTTTTTTCGAAAGTACTTAGAATTTCATACGACATGTATTCCCCAAGAACCTATACCTTCTTCAAACCCAATGTCAAAAAAAAGGTCAATTTATTTAGGTTTAGAAGTGGCTATGTACATGCTGATGCTTTTTCAATTATGATTGTTAATTTTAAGAGTTGATCGGAAGTTCTGTTTAATGTAGAATCTTACATTGATATATGTAAAAACAATAATTAACATAAAAAGTTTAACTTACTCTTCTTAATAAAGTTAACATGCTTATGTGGACTCTAATTTTTTTTTTTTTTTTGCAATAGGTGTCAACTCGCAACAAGATACAAGCAAACAATTTGTTTATTATAAATTTTTATTTACTTCACAATAAATTAAAGAAAAGTTGCATATTTTGTTCCCAATCTTTTCAAAATGGCTGGAAAAATAAACGAGCTCTATCAATGTGAGAATCTAATTTTATTTTTATTTTTTTCCCTTTTAAGTAGCAAAAGGTTATAAAAGCAACTTTTAATTATATATTTTCAACGTTAACTAATTAAAATATTTATTTATTTTAAACTAACATGGTTACTTATTCGCGAGAAGTTCATAGCTTCACTTTTTCAAGGAGTGAATGGAATGTCACAAGTGAGATTGAACTTTTAAGCTTAGCCAAACATCTCTTATAACGTCAAATGAGTGGAAGTATATTTTTCAAACATGAAAATGTGGAAAATTGACGTGGCAGGCTTTGCTTCCACTCGGCTGCATTTCCTGATTCCTTCTAAGCCTCTGGATAGAAACTTAGAAAAACAAAAAAAAATCTCACTTTTTTTTTTTTTTCTGATTCTGATAATATATGTGGATAAGATTAACCCAAGCAGATGCCACTTCACTACAATACAATCTCATTTTATACAGATTCTACTCTGCTACCATGCAATTTCTTCCCCTTCCTCTGGACCCAACTCAAATCAACAAGGTACTCTCTCTCTCTCTGTGAAGTGTATGTTGTGTGTGCCATTTTGATAAATATTGATGATCATGCGTTAAATAATTTTTGTTTCCCATTTTGTGCACTGACTTCTTGAAACTGTTGTTCAAGTTAGAACACAAATGGGTAGTTAATTTTGTGGGTGTTTTAAGTGTGGAGGTAACTGTTATAACGGTGCTTTTGAATGATTCTCTATTTAAAGTGAGTTCAGTCAGTTACTCTGTCTAGATATCGTTCATCTTTGTCCCATTTGTATAAGCCTGATCCCTACATGCCAGAGTAATAATAGAATAGAAAAACAATCAGCAAATGAGCGAAGTACATACAGATTCACAGTAGTTCGCCATTATTGAGGGAACCTTGTTAGAAGTAGCACATTCCCTTATACATTGGTAGGTTTTTTCATGTCTAACTAACGTGGGGTTTATCCTTAACATGATTCCAAGATGGTGGCTCGTGTGAGAAGACGAATCTTGGAATCCGATTGCTCATATGAGCATCAAACAGATCGAGTTACTCATTTGAGCTTAATTAGCTTCGATATTATATTTGGACTTGCAATTCCATCTTGATAGGATCAAATTGCTCTTAATGGGCTTTGATAATATGACTTGGGATTTCATGGTCAATGTTCAATTTGCTATTGTAAATTTTCTCGTGCAATGGAGAAAGAAGTTACAAGGTTACCATGCTCCTGTCTATCTTGTCTATACTAAAAATATCCCTTAAAATCCTTTATATAGATGATAAGAATATTAGGCTGACCTAATACGTGTGTGGATTACCCAGCAAATTGCATAGTGCAATTATGTTGCACATTGTCCACCAAATTTTATAGTTCTTTTCTTAAATTTGCTTTTCTTACTTGGTGGTGGGGGTCTATGATATTGGTTTTTGTTGCAAGTTTAATTTTTCCTCGTATAATTCGATTGACGAGAAGTTTTAGTAGATGATACGTACATCATGGGGCTTCTTACTTTATGGTTCTTGATGTGTTCCATCTTTGATGCTAGCTAAGCTTGCATACATACATCCGCTTAATTAAGTGCTTAGAATTCACAACATTTCAAAATTTAAATAAACTAAATTTCTCCATCCACTTCCTCAATGCATGTTTGGTACCTTGTATTGGAGAGGATTGGAAATTACAATGATGAAGATTTTATATTCTTTTCTTATTTTAATAGTACTTTATTTTTTATTTTTTATGGGAGAATCCTCCTTACGAGACAAACAATAAATATATGAGACAGTCTTCGGAGCTTCTGAACTATGATCTTGAAAACTGTTTGTTTGCCCCAAGGGCATAAATTTAAAGCAAAGTCGTCTTCTTGAAGATATTGATACTGATTGCGCATCACAATTGATTAGTATGAATTGAAGTGTTGAACTATGTCCAATTGTTGTCCTTTTTTTCAATATGCGTCTAGATTTAGGCATCTCACAGAACATGCATTTACAAAGTACTAAATTGACACTGATCCAGCGGCTCTGAGTTATTGTTCAGTATTATCTAATGTAGGAAAAGTCAGTGCTAAAATTTAAAGTAAAACTTTAGATCAGCTTACTTGGTTCTAATGTTGAACCTCAGCGTGCAGCCATAAAAATTGGATTTCATTGAAGTTTATTAAATTGATTAGTTCACTACTGGATAACATTTGCATAGTATTTGTGTATTCTTTTTGTAAAATATTTCCGCAACTATAATTAATATGCCAAGTCAATAGCAGGAGAAGGTTCAGATGCATACAATTAACAATTAGAAGATATGGGAGACTCTCGTAAGGAGAAGACCCAATCTGTTGTCAAAAGAAAGCAGCCGAATGGAACAATCATGAGCAAGACACAAATTCAAGTGTCAGTCTAGATGGTATGGCTAAAGTAACTCCACAAGTTTATTGAATTTATTTGAATTATATGAAGGGTCTTATTTAAACAGGTCCTTGAATTTTTCTTTCTTTCTTTCTTTTTTTTAATTTTTTTGTGCTAATTTATGGGCTTGCCATATCCCATTGAGAAATAATGGCAAAGTTGAAATATTGTTTAAAAGAAAATTAATTTGTATTTTCAGACCATTATGATAACATTGATTTTTGAGATACTTTATACGGTATCTTTAAAATTTTGATATTGATAATTTTTTATGTTTATTTAATTTCCTTAGTGGAGTGTGAGAATTTTATATCACATGGTTTAATAACAAATAACAATTTTCCATCTTTCACAATTGTGCACCTACAAAGTTCTTCTTGCTTAACCATGCAATTCAACAAACCAAGCATATCAATCAGCTGTTTTCTGATTATGTTTCTCGGACAATGATTTTCAGCTGCCGATCTTTTAAGTCTGAACTAAATCATTCCAAATCGTTCAAACTTATATTAGACTGCCTCTTTGTTAAACAAATGGCGACACACATTGATTGTTTGTCTATAACTTCATCGTTGTGCAGGAGCCACATGTGCAAGAGGAACAATTACATTCTTTTTCAGCTTCAGTAAACGCTCCAACCGAACCCTCCTGTCCCATTTGCTCGAGCTATAATAGTTGCAAAACAGTTCGCTCGAGAACAAAGTCGATGAATATTTTGATAGAGAAGGGGAAGCCTCGCGAAGTCCACTCTATTTTCAAAGGTTTAATGGAAGAAGGACACAGGCCAACTCTCGTAACATATACAACTGTTTTAACTGCACTTACACTCGAGAAGCGTTTCAAGTCAATTCCGTCACTCCTTAATAAGGTTGAAGAGAATGGACTAAAAGCCGACTCTATATTTTTCAATGCAATGATTAATGCTTTCTCTGAATCAGGAAACATTAAGGAAGCAATGAAAATATTCCGGAAAATGAGAGAGAAAGGGTGTAAGCCAACAACCAGTACCTTTAATACCTTAATTAAAGGGTTCGGAATCATTGGTAAGCCCGAAGAATGTTTGAAACTGTTTGATATAATGTTACAGGAAGAAAATGTGAAACCAAATGACAGGACGTATAATATTCTCATTCGAGCTTGGTGTAACAAGGGAAACATTTTGGAAGCATGGAATGTGGTCTACAAAATGATTTCAGCTGGCGTCAAACCTGATGCTGTGACGTACAATACAATAGCAAAGGCCTATGCTCAGAATGGCGACACCAGTCAAGCTGAAGCAATGATATTTCAGATGCTAAACGACAAAGTGAAACCAAACGAGCGGACATGTGGTATTATTGTAAATGGTTATTGCGAAGAAGGTAATATGACGGATGCATTCAGATTTGTGTATAAGATGAAGGATCTTGGTGTGCATCCAAATCTTGTCATATTCAACTCACTCGTCAAAGGGTTTCTCGACTGTACTGATCCTGATGGAGTTGATGAGGTAAGCTTTGACTTTTGATGATGACAAAATGAATTTTTCTCAATCGAAATATTCTGTGTTAGAGACGAATGAGAATAATCGGCCAACAGTTTCATTTATATTCTTCAATTGGTTCAGTTTCTTAATTTAGCAAGAGGATGTTTATGTCCTAGACAAACAAGGCCATGCACTGTCATTTTTTATTTTTGTAACAGAAGGAATGAATCACAGATTTTCCCGACTTTTGTAATATAAAGTAGCATTATGTAAGATCTCATCCATTTATCGCCTAGCAGATACAAGGCTACTACTGGATATTCCAAAGTTAATATGTTGTTATTACACGTGTTAGGTACTAAAGTGGGGTTGGCATTTTCCTCTTCATAGTCTACTTGTGAAAAATGTTCTGTTTCTTAATTCTCTTGTTGATTATGCAGACAATGACATTGATGGAAGAATTCGGGGTAAAACCTGACGTGGTAACATTTAGCACTATAATGAATGCATGGAGTTCTGCTGGACTCATGGACAAATGCCAAGAAATATTTGACGATATGGTTAAGCACGGCATAGAACCTGACATTCATGCATTTAGCATTCTCGCAAAAGGCTATGTGCGTGCCGGAGAACCAGAAAAGGCCGAGGCCCTTCTGAAAGTGATGGGGTCGTCAAGAGTTCATCCAAATGTTGTAATCTTCACTACAATCATCAGTGGATGGTGTAGCGCTGGTAAAATGGAGTATGCTCTAAGAATGTACGAGAAAATGTGTGAGATGGATGTATCTCCAAATTTGAAGACCTTTGAAACTTTAATATGGGGATACGGGGAAGCAAAACAGCCATGGAAAACTGAGGAGTTCCTCCAAATTATGGAAGAGAAGGGTGTGCGTCCTCAGAAGAAAACTATTCAGCTTGTGGCAGATGCATGGCAAGCCATCGGTTTTCTAAGTGAATCTGAGAGAATCTTGAATTTTACTGCGGAAGATCAGATAGTTGCATCTAATGCTAATCCAGATGAGACACCAGAGAAAGACGTAAAAAGGATTTATCGTAAAGAAAAACTTAATGGTTCTTATTCAAATTTGTTACCGACATCTGATACCATTACAGGCTATCAGAATGGATCAACTGCTATCAATTCAAGAAGCCAGATGGTGCTGAAGAGATCCAAGTCATCAGAATGCCAGATCACTGCAGTTAAATCCATTTTACTTGTTCGTACTTGTGGGATCAAAGCAAAATCACCAGTGGTATTTTGCAAACATGATTATGTTTTGGTGGGAAGCTATGGGTACACGGGTTCATGTATGGTGGCATTTTAAGTTTCACGAAGCTCGATTGTTGCCTCGTGAATTTCATGCATATTGCAGGATTAACAAATTCATGAATCTATACATCTATCTTGTTGGGATTATTCTATGACCACTCATCTTGTTTCAACGTGTATTTATACGTTTATACCATGTTGTAAAACTTTACATGCAATGGCGGACCAGGGGAATCCTGGGGGGTCATGTGTATTTATACGTTTATACCATGTTGTAAAACTTTACATGCAATTTTTGAGAAATTTTTTTTTTATAAAGTCATGGTATCGATTGAAATCTAAATTTTAATCTAATTCAAAGTTAACAATTAATTTTAATAACATATTTAATGGAATCTATAATTATTTAACTTTAATTAAAATTTACTAAAA
>CADEPD010045782.1:0-12568 GCA_902829195.1 Fraxinus dipetala
GTGCACCACAGTGGTGGCAAGTGGTTCGAACATAATCGGTGGTTGTTGTCGAAAAGTAGGACGACTGACCTTACGTTGTCTAGTAGGTCTCGATCCTATGGCATGCTTATCTTTAGGATATGTAATCTCATGAGCTTTGTTAGTGGTAGGAACAAACGTGGTCCTGGATGTACTAGCAGTAGTATCATAGTTATCAACATAACCCAGACCATGCCTATTTCCAGCAGACTTGTTCATCATAAGTAGATTATCTAGCTTTTGCGAGCCATTCATAAACGATTGAAGTTGAGCATTAGATTTATCAAGATCGGTAGTTAATGATTTAATTTTAATTTCCAAGTTTTCATTAACCAGCTTCAACTCACTCAATTTTCTAGTTGAGTCCTGAAAGTCATTTAATAGTTTTTCACATTCAAGTTCAAGCTCATTCACCTTTTTCAAGAAGGCTTTATTGACTTTCTTGATTTTGAGACTCTCCTCAAACAATTCACGATAAGATTCGCGAATATCAGTCTCATCATCAGACTCTTCTTTAGGCTTTTCACTCTCATCCTCCTTTTCAACATTCTCAATCTCACGATCAGATTCGATTGTAGCAATCGAGGTGAAGGCCATGAATTTTTGTTCATCCTCACCACCAGACGTCTCATTCTGAGAGCTGAAACCTGACTCCTCATCACTCGTGGTCATGGTAAGGCCTTACGACGTTCATTACCCAAATTCCTATTGAAATTAGGACATTCACTCCTAATGTGACCATACCCCTTGCACTCATGGCATTGGATAGATTGAGATTTCTTAACAGAAGTCCTAGAGGTATTTTTCTCACATCTACCTCTCGAGAGTTTACTAGGGATCTCACTATTTTGTTCTCGAGGCTTTCTCCTATTTTTCATCACCTTCTGGAATTTTTTAACGAAATAGTTTTTAAGGAAATAAGCAACTTCGTCATCTCTAGGGTCTCAGTATCAGTGGACTTGCTCTTCTCTTCTCTAACAGTATTCATGGTGATGGATTTAACCATTTTAGGTTGTGAGATAGTGAGTTCATACATTTGAAGTGATCGTATGACTTCTTCAATCTTAACAGAATCCAAGTCCTTACTCTCTTCTATCACAGTGACCTTAGGTCTAAACCTCTGGAGTAGTGATCTTATGACTTTTCTAACAATTTTAGATTGGGGGATCTTTTCACCTAAGTTAAAGCTAGAGTTAACTATATCATTCAACTTCGCGTAGAATTCATCGAATGATTTATCATCCTTCATTCTAATCTCTTCAAATTTAGTAGTTAACATCTGCAGTTTAAAGTTTTTAACAGTTTTGGTACCCTCGTGTGTGGTTTCTAATAAATCCCAAATTTGTTTAACAGTTTCACACATCGACACTTGCCTAAACTCCTCAGCAGACACAGCCATAAACATGGCATGAAGGCCCTTACTACTCCAATTACATTCATCCAAATTAGTTTTGGTCTACAGTGAGATATCAGTGAGTGTAGCTACACCATCAACAGTTGTTGAAGGTCGAGTCCACCCATTTTGAATGCATATCCAAATACTCTCATCCAAAGCCTTAAGGAAAGCTCTCATTTGAACTTCTCAGTAGGCATAATTGCTTTCGTCAAAGAACGGAGGCACGGACAATGACTGACTCATCTAGTATATGTAAAAAGGGTCAGAAATCGATGTAAGGCTCTGATACCAACTGAGAAACGCGTAGTTCGACCCTAACAACACCTAGAGGGGGTGAATATGTGTAATATGCGGAATTTAAAATTACTAACGAATTAAACAGCAACAAGTCACTTTTAATTCTTAACTAGATTGTTAAACATTCAAGTCAATATGTCTTAAGTTGAATTACTACAGTTGTATAAAAAATAATAATAAAGCAGTAAATCAAATACCAGAATGATCACGGAGAAACCTAACTGGAAAAAACTCCGGACACTTTACCAGTCAATCCACTATAAACGAATATAACAACTTACAGTCTACCAAACTAGACGACTCTTACTATCTGATCACTCTATTGTACTCCTTACAGCTCTCTGTGGATCATGTGCTCCCCTGTACCAATCCTTACCTATTGTTGTCAAAGCTTTCCGTGGAATCTATTATCCTGCAGCACTCCAAGCTTTGTGAATTCGTTTATCTCCCGTGGATCACGAAGGATGACCCGTTCTTCACATACAGGAACTCATGTTAACTTCTTTCTATCTTCAGAACTCTAACCAGATGTAGAGGAAGTGGTTTTTGGTATTTGAATTATAAAACTGTTGTTTTTCTCTCAGAAGATCTCACACAAGATGAATGTTGAAAGCAGTAATATGGTGGATTCACTCTCTAGACTTTTTCTCTCAATACTCAACCTCGGAAAAACGTTTAGATAAGTTCTGATATTTATATGTAGGTCAAGAAATGAATGGGTCGGGTAAAAAGTCTTGAAATCGCGAAATAAAAATTTTCGGACAGCATTGACACTCGAGCGAGAGCCTAGCGACAGTCGAGTGACAGTCTGTCGCTCGAGCGAATGAGGGACGACAGTCTAGCGACGATGTTTCTACTTTTGTAACTTAAGCCAACCCTTGGCGATAGTACAACGAAAATCCACGCAGTTTTCCTCCTTGTTCCAAATTCGAAAACCTTAGACCTCCTAACTAACTTTTGAACAAATTGTACATTACTCCTTGAACTTTTACATCCTATCAAATTAAGTCATTTTATTTATAGAATTTGCCAATTATAAAATCAATTAAAACCTAACACATATGATGCCAAACAAAAGAACTTTCATAATCACTTGAGCATTTTCTGAGTTGTGGAAAGAATTCATTATTTTAAGAAAATGTAATTTCTGAAAGTAAGATCCATTAGTGATTGGTTTGAGGATCTCTGCCAGTTTAAGAACAGTGAAAGATTGCATTCGTTAAGCATCATACTTTCATTAAACCAAAAATTCCATGTATCTGGCATTTTAATACCAGAATGCTTGAAAAATCGCTATTCTAAAAAGAGGCACGAAGCAAATGCGAAATGCTAGTCCTTGACAGTAAGCCCGAGACTAGTTGTACTTCTTAATTTTCCATATTTCCTTTTTTTTAAAGCCTTTTATTTGATTTTAGCTTATTACTTTTTTTCCTTTTTTCTAAATGTTTTTTATTTGACTTTAGTTTTAAATTTTTTAAATGACTTAAGTTACATAAGATTTAAGCTAAACTACTATATACATTATATAAATACGATTGTGAGATTTATCATTTTGTTGAAAACTTCGAAAGTATGTATTAAGTTCCTATAAATCTATTAAGTAAGATTTGTTTAGTTGAAACTACGAAAAATAGTTTGGCGTTTACATTTCTAAAACTTGAATATTGTATAATTGACTAACCGCATGAATTATTAAGTAAATAAAGTATTTTATAATTTTAGATATTTGATATGTATTATTTTAATCATTAAATCATTTTTAGAATAATTCAAAATTTAAAATAATATTAAAAATAAGAAAATGTTTTTTTTACGCTTAGGCATCGACTAGGCTCGTAAAACATAAAGTTTCACCTCCACGCCTAGTGACGCTTTACTCTTTGTAGAACACTGTGAAAAATACGTACATTAGTGTTGAACACAATATTAATTTTGAATGAGTTGTTGAGACATAAATAATGTATAGTTAATAAAGTAAATGTGCAACTGAAAAACACAATCTCAAGGTTTCTAAAATAAATAATCAGACACAATTTTGAGAAGCAAATGTAAAAATAATCCATATTTTAAGTGATTTTGTATTTAATCAGGTCTTCATGTGAATTCAAAAAAATTTATACGCGCCTTCACACTTTTTACGTACTCTTTTCGTTCCAAAGAGATAGATGTGTTTTCATTTTCACATAGATTAAGAAAGTATAACTAATATTGTTGGAAAAATAAATTTTACTTACTTTTTTCCTAATATACCCCAACATTGAACAATAGTTTAAATAGGAATAATTAATATGTGTTGATAACAAGCAATGTTTTAAACCACGGATCGGGCATTGAACCGGAAAAGTAAAAGGGTCAAGGGCTAAAGGGTCAAATTGAAATCGAATCGGGGTTGAATCGAAAGCTAAAAAAAGATAAAATAAATATATTTTCAAACGACAATTAATAATAGTATAATATTGTTAATTGAAATATTTGAAAAGTTTTCTAATTTTATTAATTAAAATAAGATAGAAAATAAATTAATTAACTCAATAAAACAAAGTTAATGATTAACACCATGTTCAATACATATTCTTCTAAAAATACATTTTTCTCTCTCTTATTTTCAACCATACATTTTTTAACAAAATAATATTACACGTAAATCCAAAAAAATTTCTTATTTTTTAACTACATATTTTCCATCAAATTACTATTTAAAATGTACTTTTGGGAGAATAATGTGCATCAAACAGTGTGAAAAAAATTGAAATGAGATATGTCTACCGCCAAAGCGAAAGGTGTGTGTAACTTAGTTTATCCCACATTGAAATCATACTTTAAAAAAAGGAAAAAAATTCACTGTAAAATCATTCTATAAATGGGTTTGTCTTGTCCCACATCGAACGCAAATTAGAAAACTACTGAAAAGTCACTTTATATAAATGGTGGGCAAAAACTTGTTGCGTTTTTTTATATCGCAAGTGTAAATTATCGTAACAAGTAATATAATGAACTTTTGAGTTTGAATTATCGTTTCCAAGAGAACTAGACTTAAAACTTAATTTACTATGTTTAACTTCTATCTGACAAAAATAAACAAAGAGTCATGATTTGTTGTGATTTCTAATCTAACTAATTGAGTTGATTCATACAAAGATCAATTTAGAATTCAAATTACGAACGTATATTAGAGCATAACAATTTTATCTATTGATCACATTTTATTCTTAATTCAAGATTAAAAAAATCTGATGTAATGTTTGATCGAATTCTTCTATTGCATTCAATTTAATCATCTCGGATTCTCGTTGAGCTTATTTAACTAATTCAATTACATATCTCTATGCGAATCAACTTTAGTTGAACGAAATATTGGTTCTAAAAATTCATATAATGATCGCAATAATTAGTATAGGTATACTAATTTATTGGATTTTACTATATGGTCTAAATCTCAAACTTACCTCTCGATTCGTAAAAGATTCACAAAATCATCAAATTAATGATCAAGTGATTCAGTGTATTAAACTCATTGCAAAATCAACACATGTATTTAAAATAACAAGAATTTTGAATAAGAGAAATAAATGGTTCAAAGTAGATTACATTATTAGCCCTAATATGAAATTTAGCTACTCATAGTACAAAAAGAAAAACAAGAAGTTGTTATTAAATACATTATCGAGTTTTAAATAAAGATGTAGAAAAATAAATTAATGTTGCACCAATATATTCTTCATCTTTCAATCAATGCTTCAAAATTTGAATTTCTTGATTGTTTTTCTCCTTTGACTTGTGCTCTTTGATCTCTAGTTGTATTATCTTCCTCTAACGTGTGGAACCTCTCAAAAGTGTCTCATTTATTCTATTTGTACTCCCCTAAATATTTTTCCCAAATTTGGAGTCTTTCTAGAATTTTCACGGGCCAAAACGGTGTAACCCTAAAACAGGGGACGCAGCGCCTTAGCACTGGAAGGTAGCGCATAGGCCCCGCGATATAAATATGAATAGCGCCTAAGTGCAATGAGAGGCACTTCATCTTTGTTCAAAAACTGCTTCTTCTAGGTAAACACGGCGCTTAGGCGCTTGGGTTTTAGTGCCTAGTGCTTGCTTACTGTTTAAAATTTCTTTCCTCGCATTTGGGCGCTTCAAGTATGGTGACTAGGCACCAATTTGCTACTTCTTTTCCTTGATTTTGACTTGTTTGTTCATTTCAGCATCGTTTTTACACCACCTCATCGTACCTTTAAAGCAGTACTAGCAAACACACCAAATTAGTTTTATACTCATAAGATTTAGCCAACAATTAAGTTAAAATTATATAAAACTCATGAGTAAAACACATTCGTCAATAAATAAGAGTCCTTTTGGAGCATTTTACTCATTAGGTTGAGAGGTGAAAAAATATAAAATTTTTAACATCCAACAAACCGGCATAACCGATTAAATCGGCTCCGGGTCTTTCAGGTAGCAGATAAATTGCCCAGTTGACTAATTTCAAATTAAGTGGGTTTTATGATTAAATCGAATCAAATTTTTGATTGGTACACGAGTTTTTCGGTTGAACTGGTCAATTCAATCCAATTTTAATAACATTGATAACAAGGCACATTAAATAAAGATATATTAGGAAATTAGAAAATCAATTGTAGTCTTAACAATATAATTCGAAAAATGAAAAAAAAAAAAAAAAAGTTTATCCTTATGGAACAGAAGGAGTACTAAATTTCATTTGTTGTATTAGCAGATAGAAAGCGACGTTCAAACTAGCAATCAACAAATTTCTTACAAATGTGAACCCAGTGTAATGATCCTAATTACAGTGGTGATTGCCGAATTTGAACTTAAGCGCAATCATAAATCATTATCAAAACAATTATTATTGTCCCAATTGATTATGGATTGGTACACATGCCTTGCCCAACATCATCATGTAGCATATTTTACCAAATGTTTGGGATGGTAATAAAGAAAATAAAATGTTTGGAACCCATTTACACTCTTTGCAAAGATTTGGCGGCAGTTGCAATTTTTCTAAATTATGAACTTTGATTTTATTTTATTTTGCTTGTGTAAACAACCAAATTAAAATCCAGCTACGCTGCTCTCTCCTGGAATTGCCTGTGGGCATTCCTCCCCAACCACGCATACTCACCTATATTGACATTTCTATTAATTCGTTAGTTATTTAAAATTCTTCTCAGGATGAGGATATGAAATCCTTGCGCATTTCCCGGAATAATTCTGTCCTCTCCACTCAGAATAAGGTAAATAATCTCTAATGCGATTTTAAATTTTCTGTATCTTTTCTGTTTAATTTTATACATGCTGAATTACAGGATGTCTGTGTTGTATGTAGGGCTACAATATATATTTATCCTAATTTGGTTTTAGTAGCTCTTTCGTTCCATTTATAAATTGGGTTTTTAAGGTTTCCAGTTGTTTTGAATTTACTTTTTATTTATTTATTTTAATTTCACCTTATATTTGCAAGGTTTGTCTTGTTGAAGTCGTCCTTAAATTTGCATTTACAAAAACTACTTAAAACAGCTTCACAATGTCATGTTAGTTCTTTTTGGCGACCGGGCAAGTATTTCTGTTAGTTTTTGATGAAACAGAGTTGAATAGAGCTAGCAAACTATTTAAATTTTTAGACACCAAGCAATGCTATTTAAATGTTTGAGTAAATTATTATTATCTTAATGTAAGACATCACTTCATATAGTATAAAAACCTAAGCTACTTTGGTTTATCTGGATGGAACTTCAAGTATTAATATAATATCGGAGTTGATTAAGTTCAAATGGGCAATTTGATCTCTGTAAAATTCAAATGGATTCCAAGATTGGTGTTGTTCAAGCGTGCAACCATCTTGCATAGAAATGTTAGGGGTAAAATCCCATATCATTTATAGTATAAAAATTCTGACGTCCTAGTTCTCCCTGGACCCTGAGTAGAGAGTCTACAAACAACAAGGAGTGTATGTGTATACATAGCAACACAAGTGCATTGGTTTCGCCAAATCTGAATATATCAGTTGATTCATATAAGAACTGTCATCTGTACTGTCTTATGGTCGATTTGGAAACATGGACACTTCAAAACTGATCCCACAACAATGAAATGAACGCATACTGGTATGATACACTGAACCTTTGCAAAAGGCTGGAAAAATGTACGAAGAAGAAAAACATGTGAAATGCAAGAAATGAGGATTGGATAAATAATGTAATATAAGTATACAACACTTTTCCTATCTGCATTCTGGCAGAGTTATGGTCATTTCGCATGATGACCTGGCTGCATTTGTGCTAATTGAACTTTCCGCTGGAAATACATCTCTTTCTGTGAAAAAGCCAGGCTGTTTAGCTTCAGGCAACACACCTTCATTTCCCAACATAAAAACAACTGTAGACATGCTTGGCCTATCCCCTGGATATTTTTGCACGCATAGCAAACCCACATGAATCGATCTTAGCACTTCGTTCAAGTATTGTGAATCATCTGGAGAAGGGTCGACTAGTTCCTGTGACCTTCCTTCTTTGTAAAGTATCCATGCCTGTATAAATTGGATTAGGCTGAGAGGACCTTAATTTATAAAAATATTAATTATAGTAATTTGATGTCCTGTACATTTTTTTTTTTTCCTCATACAGCCATACATTCATGTGTAAGACAAACACACTTACGTGTCCAAGAAGGTTGAGGTGGTGATCACTATGAAAAAATCCCCAGTTTTTCCTTCCACTCACAATTTCTAGCACTAAGACACCGAAACTAAATACATCTGATTTTAAGGAGAACAAGCCGTCGACGACATATTCTGGCGACATGTATCCGCTGCATGAAAGCGATAACAAGAAATAATGCTATAAGTAATAGAATGCATCAGATATATTGTCACGTAGCGATGGATTCTTACTGCGTTCCCACAACCCGGCCAGTCTGAGCTTCAGTCTCATTCCCTCCAAAACTTCTAGCCAGGCCGAAATCTGATATTTTTGGATTCATGTCAGTATCTAGCAATATGTTACTTGCTTTGAGGTCTCTATGGATAATTCTCGTCCGAGAATCTTGATGGAGATACATAAGCCCCCTAGCAACACCATTGATGATATGGAAGCGCTTGGGCCAATCTAGTAACCTACTTTTTGTTTTATCTGGAGGAAAAAAAAAAATTCTAATTACTATCATAGTGTTTGGTCTTTTAAAAAACTGTATTCTGAAGCTATGCTGGTCACAATGAGTAAAATTTTTTCTGTATTTATACAATTAAATCAGAGAATTTAACTACTTACTAGCATTTATCTTCAGATCTCTACATATTCTAGCTACTAGCTAAACCATTATTATGGTATACACCGGCAATAGAATATAGATGTAAAGGTAACTGTATTAATATCCGAAATCCTCACCAAATAGAATAAAGTCCAGGCTTTTATTTCGCATGTATTCATAAACCAACATCTTTTCCTCTCCTTGAATGCAGCATCCAAGAAGCTTCACGAGATTTCGATGCTGAAGTTTAGCAATACACATCACTTCATTCTTGAATTCATCAAGTCCTTGCATGGAAGTTTCTGACAACCTTTTCACAGCAATGTTTTGTCCGTCTTTCAGTGTTCCCTAAGACCAAAACTTTTGCATTTGGAAAGGTATTCACTTGAATGAAAATTGACGTAGCACAGGATTTTAGCCTACTGACTTCATCGTTTACTCTAATTTAACATGTCACTTAGGCTATACTAGAAAAGGGATATGAACATTGGTGCAGATGTACGTACGGAGTTGAAATTCATCTTTTACTCTTTGATAAAATGTCTACTAGGCTACATTGATATCGTGTGATTGAATTTGAGGAGACCATCTCTTATAATAAGAGAAGCAAATATTTGAAAATTACGCTGAAGGAAAATGTTTATTATCTTTTCAAAACATTTAAGAGTTTTCGCAAAACTTCTATCCAAGGCTGCATTTCTCGTAGAGTTCAACATATGAAAAATTTCAAAAAAAAAAAAAAACAAGGATCAATAGTTGAAAAACAAGAGGATTTTATAAGTGATTCAAGTATTTGAAGGTATCTAGGATTTCATGACTTTTAGCATTTGTTCATCTTCTGCTCTAATTTTCTCAAGGTACCGTCCACATATAGATTTTGCACATTTTACCTTAAAAACAAGCCCATATCCACCTTGTCCGAGCTTGTTGTTGATTGAAAAGTTATTGGTGGCCTTTGAAATTGTAGATAAGTCGAACAATGGCAGCTCAAAGTCTTTGCTAGTACTTCCTGAAACATTAGTAATATGAGGATATAATTCAGCTGAGAGTAGTTGACAAGAGAAAGTGTTGCCCTGTTGGATGCGTTTGCACTTTACATGCTTATTTATACGTATGTATGCATGTACATATTGTTCTTTATGTTCTAAGTGTTAATTTTCCTTTCCTTCAGCATGAAATGGCGGAGGTGGCTTACCTCCTGTTCTCCCCTTTGGATCATTCTTCTCCCTCTTCCAAAAGTATAGCATCAAGCTCAGGCCTAGCAGAACAACTCCCATCGATGATGTCAAACTCAATATAAATATTTTTCTTCTCTTTCTTTTCGAATCTACAGCGAGTTTGTTGATATTCTTTCCCAACTCGGAAGGAGCCATTCTAATATAAATATCTTGTCCATCAACAAGTAGATCTCTGATGTCTATCAAGTCTCCATACCAAAATAAGCACCCACCTCTCTCTCTGCTAATATCTAATTGTGTATATGCCATACAAGAACAATTCTTTAAACACGCCACTTCGCATTCTTCGAGTGCCATGCTCTCGTTAAACCAGGAATATCTTGAGTCTGGCAATTTAATTCCAGAATACTTCAAAAATACATCACCCATGAAATTCAATGGGGTCCTTCGAATGCACCCCTTTGACCAATTTTCCATAATCCAACCCTTTGGATCTTTTGGCACAAAACTACTGAGACATGTACATGCTGGAGATTTTGTTACATTGCAACTACTATAAGCACCACAGAATTTGTAAGTATCACAACTATCAACAGGTAAAATCTGGAAATTGACCCAGCCCTGGGTTCCCTCGACCCATCTCCAGCGTTGCCATACACCATTCTGACTCAATGTTATTCTCAAAATAACTGATCGGTCAAGGACATCTTCCCTATAGTATGTCTTGTTCTTGTTCATTATTATTAATCCATTCAAGGATCTTTTACCTCTCACATCTGTTGCTCCACTAAAGCGAACACCGTTCCAATTTCCCATTCTACATGTAGTAATATTACCTCTTTTTATAAATATTTGTGGATATCCAGTTGGATCCAAGTGAAGTGTGAAGTTTCCTGGAGCTGGGTCCTCACCGCTCTTCCATGATGACAGGTAGATCTCTATACCCGTTGCATAGTTCCAGCCAAAATTCATGTTTGGTAGAAATGTATTGCTTAAATAATCGAAACTCTGCCAAAGAAAATTCTCTTGATCATTGTCATTTACTTCTCTTAGGACAAGATTCCCAGAGTCCAACAACTGCACAATTGGAGTTTGAGCAACTCTTGTTGTTTTTGAAGACCATATAATGTTATTAGTGTCATTCAGAAGAACCAACATGCCTGGCTCTATGATCTTCAGGATGCCTGATATACTCATTAGCGGAATTTCTTTGTTGGCGACCCAAACAACAGTTTTACCGGGTATGTTCTTGTACCATATTCCCACGTACCGATTCTTGGAATTACCAGGGCTAAAAAATCCCAGTTCAAAGAATCCCCCTGATGAAACCAGGGTGTCGCCATCTCTGAGGATCTGAGTTGTATTGATGGTATCAATTGCGGTGGAACTCTTCAGGATGGACAGTAAGGATGCTAGGATAAGAAGATAGGATATATCTTCAATTGATATTTTCATTTTTGGTCTCTAAACTTTGCCTTGAGTTCATCTCTTCAGCATTCAATATAGGGGATTGGAATGTGAAAAACCAACCTTCCTAGATGTTGACTTTCTTTAAAAAAGTGAAATCATTGCATCTCATTGGCCACCAGCCCCTTTATTTGGACAGTCTTAAAATATTGTTGAATCCTTGTATGGTTGGCAGTGGTCCCTAGAATCTAGTGTATAGAAAACTCGACATTGCTATTGGTTAAAAACAATTGCTGTTGGCTAATTAATGAATTGATATTATTTTGTGATATATAAGAATATTTGCTTTCCCAGTGACGTCATGGGAGTGCAAATGCGTGTCTAGGATACCATGAAACGATTCTTGGGAACACAATTAAGAATTGAGAAATAGAGGGTAAATTTCACATGATGTTATGTTACTGAACTTTCAGCCAAATCTTAATTGAGTCACTACACTTTCATTTGTTTCAATTGGTCATTGAACTCCAATTAAGTTCTAAATTTCATCACGTCATCTTCCAAAATGATAAAAATTGCTTTAAGTGACTATCAGATAGCATGGAATCTTTCACGTAATCGATGTGTGGTATTCTAACATTGTTAATAAAATGTTTTAGTTATTTTTATGCCTGAAATATAAAAATTATTTAGAGTTACGATGGTTGAAACTTGTTTAAGAGAAATAGTTAGTAAATACAACTATTATCTAATACATCATTATTCGATAGTCATATTCAATACCCTTTGAATAATATCTTCATTACTACATTATTAAATCAGCGTATCATTTTCAATAGAATCACTCAAGAGGTGATCGACACTATCACATTTTTGTAGCATTCGTTAGAAATGACTTCACTCTCTATTGATAAAGTAATAAATTATTTAGTTATTGATAAATTAATAATCTCTCTAAAGTAATAATTTTCTCGATCACAACATTATTATTTTGTAGTTTTTTTTTTTTTTT
>CADEPD010045805.1:0-13481 GCA_902829195.1 Fraxinus dipetala
TTGACCTCGAATTTTGTACCTCCAATATGATCAAGATATCCTAAGGCCTCCCACGTCTACATAAGCCTAATTCCTAAATACTTGGACAAACCATTAGCCACATGTGACTTCCTCTTATGGTGGTGGAGTTAGTCGCGCGCATTCAAACGATCAATCTGTTGTTGTAAGATGAATGGGTGTGGGAGATACTTTAGACTCAAGCCTCCAATTTAAAAAGGGGCTCGACTTTGGGAGAACTTTTTATGGCAACAATAAGGATAACAAAGTTATAGTTAGAGAGTTTAAACTTGTATTACCTTTGGACGACACATTGTGTGAGCTTTTATGGTAGAATATAATGAATATTGGCCATGAGATGAAAATGTACATGGCCTCATCTACAAGGTTGAGGCCTCTTGTCAATGGCATCAATCAATCATAAGCATTTAATGTTAATGCCATTTTGTTGCCCATAATTCTAACAAAAGGCTTATACTTGACCTTATTGACTAAGGTGGGCAGCGGTAGCAGTGAATTGTCACATCAATCACTTATTAAAAGATTGAATAAGAGATCTCCTGTCGAGCCCCCTTATAGCCTCTCTTAGCATGAGGGTTTGACTTTCCATACCGATTCAACCTTTTTAGGGACGGATTTAGGGAGACTGGGTCAGGTTGTAGCCTGGTCAAGTCCTCGGCCCGTTAGTTTTATTTAGTGTAAAAAGAATTATGTGTAAATTTATTTTTTTCTATATTTTAGTCCGACTTGTAGTCCTGGATAAACTGACTTGGAGTGCGGGCCTAGGATCTTCGAGGCCTCATTAGTCGAAGTGTAACAATCATTATCCGGAGTGTTGCTTAACACACATCATTAGTATACCATGAGTTCAAGCCATTATAGATTCCAATGCAAGGGGTCAATAGAAGGCTTCTAAAGAAGAAGTCCTCCGAACTAATGTCAACATTCGTAGACCTCAACACCAACACCGTCACGGAGATAGCACTACAACACGCCTTACAAGAGAGGTCAAAGAAATGGTCGCTATATGAGGAGTATTTCACAATAGAAGATGTCCATGCAATAGCTACTCATGCAAACACAAGGACAGGTTGGGCATCAAATGCCTTAGCAGAATGTTTTCCAGCAATGATGAGGAGCATAGCGAAGGGGCTTACTCTCAGAGACAGAGGAGAGAGGTTAGCACAATTGAAAGGGAAGTGGAGGTGGATACATCAACTAATTATGTATCCGGACGACCTCCGACAACCTGTCCCAAGAAAAAGAAAACTTCCCTTCAGAGTTTTCATAAGAGCATTGGCCCCAAAGGTCATTCAATGTGTTCAACAAAATTGGCCCATCAATGCCTAGAAATTTGTCCCAAACAACCCCCTCCTATGCAAAGGTCACAAGGGGATAAGCAAAGTCATGTGCCCCAAAAGGTCCCTTTACCTAGAAATAGTCGAGAAATAAGGGATGCTGCAAATTTCAGAAATTAAACGGCACATTACAGCCACCTCGATACCAGGCTGAGGAGGAATATTCGGATGGCCCATGGAAATCATTTGAATTAGATGATGATGATGATAGTCTCCCATTTTCACTAGAATTGAGAAACGTCCATGTCCCCGACCATTTTGTACCACCAAAATTCCTAAGTATGAGAGAAAGGGGCGATCCGGCAGAACACTTAACAACTACAAGACTCACATGAGCTTAAAAGGAGCATTGCCTACATTAAAGTGTAGAGCCTTCCATCTTACACGCACAGGGGTTGTTGGGATATAGTATAGCAATATACTAGCTGAGAGTATTAGGAGCTGGCTGGATCTAAAAAATGCTTTCTTGAACCAATACCTATCAAGCAAGGAAAGAGATGCCCATATTCAACGTCTACAGGATAAGAGGCAATAGGGACGGAAGCCTTGAAAAATTACTTAGTCATTTTACGAATGAGATGACTTATTGTGAACGAGTCACTAATAGAGAGGCTCTTTCAGCTATAAGAGGAGGCCTCAATATGGATACCCTCTTTCGTAGGGACGTGTGAAACAAGGATCCCTCCACATATAATGCCTTGGTGAAAATGATGAGAAGCCTATTATGATACGTTAGTAGTAATAGTTGTTGTGGCAAGAAGTGGTCTGAAGCGTATGTTGGTAGATAACATAAACTCCATCAATATCCTATTTGGGGACACTTATGACAAAATGTTAATAGATCGTGAGCTTATCCCATGGTTTCCCCTTTGTATGGTTTTTTACCAAGGATAGCATCATTCCTAGGGGAAGATCAATCTTGTAGTGGAATAGGATTCCCCCCTTGACGGCCCACCATTTTATGGAGTTTTTCATTGTGGATCATAGGTCAGCTTATCATGGTGTACTGGGATGACTTGCATTAAAGGAACTTTGGGTTATTACTTCTATTCATCACTTATACATGAAGTTCTTTACCGAATGTGGCATTACCATTGTTAGAGGTGATCAGATGGGGTCAAGGGAAAGTTATCTCAATCAATTGAGGAAGGCTTAGCCTAGAGGTATTAATATGGTATTGGTTAATACTAAAATGCTCGATACACCTGGAGAAGGGTAGACACCTGAACAAGGGAAAATATCAAAATGGCAGATGTCCTTACAAAATGGGTAATCCCTGAAGAAGGGACCATAGACAATGGGCTAGATCTTCAAAACATGGAGATCAATTCTCAAGCGGCTCCAGTGGAAGAATTGAAATTCTTTCCAACAGATCCACAAGTTCCCACGAAAATGCTCCAGTAAGAAAGAGCTGAATTTGGAAGGCAAGTAGAAACTCGAAGACTTTGATAAGTGTATTTTCGCACACTTATTTAATACATAAATATGCTTATTATTGATAAAATGAGCGAATTTCTACCCACAATTATGTAATTATTGATTTTGTAGTTAAAAAATACTCGAAGAAATAGAACAAGGCAAAATGATGAGAAAATTACCAAAATTATGAATTTGGGGATCAAAATGAACATGTACAGAAAGTTAAAGGACCTTAAATGCAATTTATGGATGTCCTAAATGAAAGAAAAATAAAAATTGTAAAAGTTTCAAGTCGAAGGACTTTGATTGCAAATTGGTAGAGGACTTTGTGCCAAAAAAGGAAAAAAAAAAATGAAAACATGAAGCATTTAGTAGAGATCCGATAATTTTGTAGAAGATTTGGAGAAATATTCGGGGAAGTCAAAGCCAAGCTTCAAAAAGGAGTTTTATCTATAATTTTTTATTTTTTCAATTATTTTGCCATATTTGTATTGTATTGTATAAAAAGTTCTCATTTTTATTATTTATATAACATGGACTAAGTATTTTTGTTCGAATTTATGGTTGAAGTTAACCTAGATTTAATTAATTTTAATATTTACCTTTTAATGTTAAAATGCTTATTTTCATATATATTTATTATTATTTGAAAGTCTTTCATTTATTTGTTTATCAAATGATTGAGTTTAGTGATTTATACAACGTTCGAGAGAAGATTGTACATTTTAAACCAAAAAGTAAATATTCTAGATTTGTATAGGGGATAGAGATATACATCTAACCCTAGGTGACCCATTAAACTATTTTCACAAAGATTTAATGCGGTTGTTTGGCTTTAATCGACTAGAGATATAGTAGGTTAATTAATCAATTGTGGTTAATTTTGCTCAAGGAAAATAATTAACTAAAATTGAAAAATCGGATCGAACATAGTAAAAGAGTAATTTACTAATTGGGTTGTGGAAAAATTAATTAAGCGACGGTTAAGTGAAACCATGATCCAACCACAATTTCCTCCAAAATTCTCAAGTGTTTATGCTTTCTTATTTTGTAGATTTTTATTTAAATTTTCTTATTTTCCAAAATCAAATTTATTGTGTGTTTATTTTATTGTTAAAATTAAATTTACTAAAATTATGTAATCAAAAGTAAACATTCATCAATGAATTGACAACCTGGACTCAAAAAGTTGACTTTATTATTTGAACGCGACGTGTGCACTTGCAGCATATAATTTTAGCAAATGGGTTTCTTACTCAAAAACTTGAATATATTTAATTGGAAACATGAAGACATGGTAGACATTGACCCCAAAATCAGTTGTCAACACCTCAATGTTGATCCAAAGTTCACTCCTCATGGGCAGAAAAGAAGAGCCATTAACCGGAGAGATATGAGGTCATGAAAGAAGAAGTGGAAAAACTGATATTTAGCGAGTTCATCAAAGAGGTCATCTATCCGAAGTGGATCTCTAATCCAGTTCTGGTAAAAAATACAATGGACACAAGTACCCAATAGATGAGGAAAATACCTCTATCATTATTAATAAGGGTCTTTATTGTTACAAGGTGATGTCCTTCGACTTGAAGAATGCTAAAGAAATATATAGAGACTTGTCAACACAATGTTTGTTGATCTCATTGGCAAAATCATGAAAGTTTATGTGGAAGACATGATGGCAAAAAACCTCAAGACAGTGAACCGTGTAAAACACATCGACGCTGCTTTTCAAATGTTGAAGAGATACAGGATGAGGCCGAATCCATTAAATGTGTTTTTGATGTTGCCTCTAGAAAATTCTTAGGTTACATTGTTAATCAAAGAGGTATAAATGTCAATCTTGAGAAGGTCAAAGCCCTAATGGATATGAGTTCCCATAGCAAACCAAAAGAAGTACAAAGTCTCACAGGTCGACTGGCAGCATTGAGTTAGTTTGTTTTAAAGTTCACTAATAGATGTCTTCCATTCTTCAAAGTTCTTAAATGAGGGAAGATGTTCCAAAGGAATGAAGAGTGAGAAGAGGCTTTCCAAGGCCTGGAGAAGAATTTGGGATAGGCACCCCTTCTATTAAAACCTGAAGAAGGAGAATTACTGTTGTTATATTTGACTATTTTTACAGAGGCTGTGAGTTCTGTACTTGTAAGCGAGGGGGAAAGTTTATAGCTACCTATTTACTATATAAGGAGAGCCCTTTTATCAGAAAAACTAGCTACAGTGACATGGAAAAACTAGTCATTTCCTTGATGCACTACTAGCCGATTTCAAATTATCCAAGGAGATGCAAGTGAAGAGGCTTGTAGTTAATATTCATCCACAATTGGTGGTTAGCCAAGTAGATGGCAACTTTAGAGAAAGGGACAAAAGTATGACAGCCTACCACAAGCAGGTTTTGGATATTCTCCAATCCTTTAAAAAATTTGAGTTGACTCAAATACCATACTAATGCACTATCAAAGTTAGCCAGCAACAAGGATTCCAAGTTGCTCAAGGTGGTCCCAATTGAACACCTCTCCAAAGGGAAATGTCATATAGATTGAAGGAACCCCATCTTGAATAAAGCCAATCATTCCATTTCTTAAGGTCATGTCATGTTGGATGATAAGGAAGACGCCAACAAACTCAAAAAAAGGCTTTTCATTTAGTGCTTCATGTTGGATGATAAGGAAGACGCCAACAAACTCAAAAAAGGCTTCTCATTTAGTGTTCTAAGATGAGGTGCTTTATGGAAAGGAGGGCGGCACCTCTAAGAATTTATTGATATGCTCTCATTTATGGCGAAGAAATACTTTGGTTATACCCCAAAATAAGAATGAAAAACAAAGTAATACCACTAACAAAAGATAAACAAATAATCAAGAAATAAAGTTACTTGCACCTAATGTAAGGTAAATATCAACGATCCGTGCGAAGAAGACATCATAAATGATAAAAAGAAAGACGTTCTTCAATTTGTGAGGAAGTGCGATAAATGTCAGGGTTTCTCCACAACTCAAAGGTAACCTTCTCAAGAATTAATTGTGGTTTCAAGCCCTTAGCCATTTGCTAAATGAGGGGTAGAACTCAAAAGGCCCCTGTCCAAGGAAAAAGGTAGTGCTAGCTATGTCATTGTCGCCATTGATTACTTCACCAAGTGGTTCGAAGACGAACACTTGGCACAAATCACGGCTAAAACTTCCAAATTTATTGAAAGAACATTATCTGTTAGTTTGAAATTCCCCATTCATTTGTATCAAACAATAGGAGGTAGTTTAACAATAAGAATGTCAGGGATTTACGTGAAGAGTTAGGAATCAAAAAACACTTCTCATTTTCCCACCATCCTCAAGCAGCCAAGTGGAAGTATTCAACAAAAACATCAAGCATATCTTGAAAAAGAAACACGATGTGTCAAAAGGTGCCTGTGTAGACGAGCTCTCCCAAGTATTATGGACAATTCGTACCACCAGTAGAACTGCGATGAGATAAATTCCATTTTCCATAGCTTGTGGAGCAAAGGCCATGAGCCTTGTTGAGGTAGGACTACATTCGCCTCGTTGCTTGTATTTCATTGAGATATCTAATTATGAGTTGAGGAGATGTGAATTGGACTTCCTTGAAGAATGAGAGTTGACTCCCAAATGAAACTCGCCACTTACTAGAGCAAAATGACTCGGTGCTACAACGCAAAGGTGAAGAATAGATTATTTCGTAGGAGATTCTTTGTATTAAGAAAAATCTTCTTATCTTCTAGGGAGCCAGCATGGGAACATTGGGTCCTAATTGGGAAGGCCCTTACCGCATATCTAAGAGCTAGGACCTGGCGCCTATAAAATCGAAGACTTGGATGGGAAGGTACTAGCCCAATCTCGGAAACGTTGAGCATCTAAGAATGTACTACTAGTAAACATGGCCCATCTATATGGTGGATGCTTTTTCCCAACGTATGTAATTATCCTAATAATAAAGATATCTTTTTACATCCACGAGTTCATTACTGATCCAACTCCCTCCATAGATGGTCCTAATATCCTCGAGGAAGTCTTTGCACGAAAAAGCCATTCCTCTGTAAAGAACGTCATCCACCTCAGAAGGAAAGGTATGAAACTCCGTTATGGGACCAACCTTGACACTTATGAGGCGAACCCCTTCCATAGATGAATCAGATATTTGGGAGGAAGCCTTTGCACAGAAGAGCCACTTCATTGAGAAAGGAAACAAAAGCGAACCTATAGAAAGAATGATAGACATATTTACATTACTTTCAATTTGGAATGACCCTCGTGAGTGAATTATTTCGACAATGAACATCGAATCATTGTTTCAAACAAATGTTGGATTGTAAATTGATGTCGAAACCCTTATACTTAGAAAATACTTTAAATGTTCTAGTTGATCTTTGTGAACAAACGGAGTTTAATGCAAATGAATGATCCATGGGAAGAATTATGATTGTTTTAAAATGACCGGTTCATTCAATTGAGTTGCTTTGAAACTACCCTAATTCAATTCGTCATTCTAATATAGGGAATCAATACAAGTCCTTAACCATCAGTTAGTTCAAATTATACAATCAGTTCAAATTTGCTTATGAAAATATTAGTTTATATTATTTGTCGAAGCGTCAACCCATGTACAAATTCGAAGAAAATAATGTAACAATAGCACATGAAAAGATTCTTTATATCTTCAAATGGTGAACTGTTTACAAGAAGTGAAAGTACATTTGAAATACAAAGCTTAACAAAGTGAAATGGGAATCTTAAGTCTAAGAAGTGGCATCATCCTGCTGAGTCTATAACTAGCCTTCATCCAAGTCTTCCACTGAGTTTTCAACAGCATCATCTGCAGGAATCGACACTCAAGTCGAAGAAATTTATCCCTTATTGTAGCCAAGTCTACTTGGGGATACATGTCAGACATCCTCTTAAGGACTTCATCTTATGTGACTTTCCTCCATACAAATCGGGGCCATCATACTTAGTTGTTTCATGGAAATGCTCCAAGTACTTGTTAATGACTACATTCGCATCCCACTCAACTGTTACTTCAGATTAGTAACCTCAGCAATCAGCTCACCCACTTGAGACTTCAATTCCCCATTTTCTTTGTTTGCCTCATCCAAGGTTGATGAAGTTATTTTCTGCAAGTTGTCAGAATTTTCAACCCTCTTCGTCATGACGTTTACCTTAGCTTACACAGGTGGACTTCCTTCTTCAACTCCTTATTTTCATTTGAAAGGAATACCACCTTTGACTCCACTTCAGCATGCCTTACCTTGAGGTCTTCTATGACTTCATCAGCATTAGATGCTTCAGCCTTCAATTTTTTCTTAGTTCAGCCTCTGTATTAGCCACTTTTTGGAAAAACGCCTTATTAAACCTCTGCAGTCTCCTCATGTCAATTTGGACATTCAGAAAGAATTTTTGTGAGTGAGTCAATAGGGGGAGGCTAGCTTTAATCATTTCTATCGAGTCACGGGTCTTGACATAAGAAAAATTATTGTCAATCCAATACTTATGAAGAATTCTCGTAGCCATTTGGACCTCGGTGAGAAGTATTTTCGGAACAACTGTGCTATCTTATCAGACCTGCCCCCCCAAAGAAATTTTGGACCTTTTCTTCAGAGGGCCCTCCATTGGGCACCTCCCTATCCCTACTCCTTTTTATCAGGCCACTTTCCTCTTCAGCTTGTTTCTCAATGTCTATTATTTTCAATGAGGAAATGCGGTTCGCTATAACGGGCTTCTTTATTGATTCATCAAAGGTATTTTGGCGCTTTGGGAATGAAAATCTTTGATGTTTTTTTGGTGAAAATCATTCTTCTTTTTTAGGCTTATTTCCTTAAGGCTCCACTTTTTCTTTCTCCATCTTCTATGAGGAGGGGTAGGGTTTAACTTGAAGAGTCATTCGGTATTTTTGGTGACAATCATTCTCT
This sequence comes from Fraxinus dipetala, assembly GCA_902829195.1. Lineage (NCBI taxonomy): Eukaryota > Viridiplantae > Streptophyta > Magnoliopsida > Lamiales > Oleaceae > Fraxinus > Fraxinus dipetala. The sequence continues at coordinate 8,689 of CADEPD010045805.1, forward strand.
GGTTTAACATGGACTTTCTTCTTCTGTTGTTATACAAGAAGGATAAGACGTTAACACTTTTCAAAAATTGAGAGAAAAATACTCAGGGAGGTCGAGGCTACTTACCATTGGTGGCCATTAGAGGATGTGTGACAAAAAGGGATCGCTTCACAACAATAGTTTTGAATGACCTCTTCTCGATGGGGAGCTTGTAGACGACCCTAACAATAGCCTACTCAGATGGCTCAAGTTCAAAACGAATAACTGCAACTGCATAAAATATAAGTCAATGAAATGACTATCAATAAATATAGTGAATGAAGATTTTTGTTAAACAAGAACTCACTATACTCATGACATTGGGTCGATACGGTTATTTCTAAGACCACATCACCCTCCATTGTTTGCCAACGACCTATCACCTAGAACCAAGATGACTTCCAATTCTTTATCGAGGTCATAGTATTTCAGATGAAGAGTGAATCTGAGCCCCATAGGTTCATACAATACCAGCCCTTAAAATCTACCAAACACTAAAGGCTCGAGGTTGGAAGAGGCTCTAAAATACATGGAAAAGCATGTTCGCTAAGAGTGATTTCCTTCCAGAGAAGAAAAGTCCATGCCAATTGGTTTTATGAATTTGGAAGAAGCTAGGTAGGGGCTAGGTTATACTACCTAAGTATATACAAAAAGAATGGATGCAAAGGTAGTCTTATCTCAGCCCTAAGGATTGTCTCGCTCACCGCCATGCACCCCTCTCTTGGGAAACATGCCCTTTCATCATGGTCCAGACGAATATCTTTATTGTGTCAGGGATTCTGTAACGCTCCCTAAAGGTTTCTAGTTAACTATCCCCTATGCAAGTCAGCCACGAGAAGGTTCTCCATCTTATGATATAGTCTATTGGACCCTCTTGCATCTTCCATGCATAATGGGGCCCTTCTATCACCTCCGTAATCCTCTTGGTAGGAATTAGTGGAGGCAAACTAGCTTCGACGCATATCATCTCCACGTTAGTTTTCCTATAAGTCCCCATGGGTATTTGGTTTCGAAGAAGAGGCCATTTGATGAATTTTTAGTCAAAGAATTATAGAAAAATGGTCTAAGGCTTACACAAATTTTTGAATAGATCAAAGAAATTGAAAGCCCATTATATCGTCGAAAGTTGTTTCAAGGCCACCAGAAAGATATAAAGAGCTTTTTCTTGCTTCAAAGTTTTTTGCAAAGTGGATAAAGTAAGTCAATTAACAAAGGCATCCTTTTACAGGCACTAAGGCAAGCCTCAACCATTGGATAGACAGTACTTGAATTTGAAACGTATATCTGTACCTTTCATCTGAACCATTGAACCCAAAATGCGCCCATTTGAAAAATTAAATAAACGGTTATGATCAGATCATGCTAAACACACGCGTGTAATTCGTGTCATCCTTGCGAAAGGTAACAAATTGTTATCATTGCGCATTTACTGTGCATACAATACGTGTACTGATAAGTGCAAAGCTGCTTGATTTCATATCTTGGAAACATGAGAGGCTTTTAAATCATTGTAGTACGATTCACCATCAATGTCCTCTCATAACAACACTCCTCTTTTGCTAAATTCAGTCTTATCACAGGCTTCAACTACATCAATAGGCTCGCCCTTCTAGTAAAGGCCTCGCTTTTTGCATTTCAGCCTTGTCACAAGTTTTGACTACATCAATAGGCTCGCCCTTCTAACCAGGGCCCTGCCTTAGTACATTTCAGCATTATCACAGTCTTCAACTTCATCAACAGGCTTACCCAACTAACAAGGGCTCGCTTTACTGCATTTCAGCCTTATTACAAGTTTCAACTACATCAACAAGCTCGCCCTTCTAGTAAGGGCCTCACCTTAGTACATTTCGATCTTATTACAAGTTTCAACTACATTAACAGGCTCGTCATTTTAGCAAGGGCCTCGCCTTAGTGCAATTCAACCTTATCACATGTTTCAACTATATCAACATGCTCGCCCTTTTAGTAAGGGCCTTGCCTTAGTCCATTTCAGCCTTATCACAGGCTTTAAATACATCAACAAGCTTGCCATTCTAGCAAGAGCCACGCTTTAGTGCATTTCAACCTTATCGCAGGCCTTCAACTACATCAACAGGCTCTTTGACTTAGTGCATTTCAGTCTTACCACATGTTTCAACTTCACCAATAGGCTCGTCCTTCTAACAAGGGTCGCGCTTACGTGGATTACAACATTATCATATGTGTTAACTATATCAACAGGCTCGCCCTTAAAGCAGCCTTCAACTAGGTTTGCATATTGTCATAACTATACACACACAACATGACTGTCCAACTCATTAGGACATCAACTAAAAGTCCAAGCATTATATGAAGATTTATATTTGGACTTTGGGACATAGATATACTATATTATTTCTTCAAAAATTATTTCTTATCAAAACCATACATCTCACTCCAGCAACTATACCTCAACACAAAATCCACAAATTATATGAATATCCCATACTTGGACTTCAGAAACTATTGTTACACCTCGATTGACGAGGTGCTAGAAGATCTTGGCCTGTACTCAACACGTCATTTTTTGTCGAACCCTTATGAAGAGGCCAACTCGGTATGGGATGTCGAACCAATGTAGTTGATGTCGACCCCTCATATAGAATCGAACCCTAATGGAAAGAGAGGCTTTAAGGAAGCCCGATAGGACATCTCTTATGCAATTTTTTAATAAGTGATTGATGTGATAATTCACTATTTTTGCCGCCCTACCTAGCCAATTAGGTCAAGTATAAGCCTTTTATTAGATTATGGGCAACAAAATGGTATTAACATTAATGCTTATTATTGATTGATGCCGTTGACAAGAGGCTTCAATCCTGTAGATGAGGTCACGTATATTTCCATCCTACGGCAAATATTAATTCGATACTACTATAAAAGCAAACACAATTTGCCATTCCAAAGGTAATGCAAGTTTAAACTCTCTAACTACAGCTTGGTCATCCTTATTTTATCATAAAAAATTCTCCCAAAACCGACATCATTTTTATATTGAAGGCTCGAGTTTAAAGCACCTCTCAAACCCATTCATCTTACAACAACTAATTTGACCGTTGGAGTACGCATGACTAACTCCACTACCCCCAGAGGAAGTCAAGTGTGGCTAACAGTTTGTCCAAGTGTGTAGGAATTAGATTTAATTGGATACAAAAGTCCTTGGGATCTAATGGTCACATTGAAGGTACAAAATTCGAGGTCAACGAATAGCACAAGATGTTTCTATTTGAAACATTTAGTGTGGAATACACCATACGGTTATGCTTCATCCATTCTGCCTTCTAGTATCAATAAATCGGGAAAAAAATAAAATTAAAAGGTCAAAGCCGTCTTTCTCTCTTTAATAGGGGTGATATATATAGCACGTGATATTTTTTTTTTTTTGTCGATAACCCGCAACGTCTTTCTTTCTTAGGTAAAATCCACTTCATCCTTAGCTCGGAGTTGTAATGGAGTCCAGTCTATTCAAGTGTGGAATGGAGATTCAGTAGAAGACTTCATGGAAGGCAATGAACTCGGGAAGAAGATTTTGGATGTAATAGAAACCCAAACACAATTTTAAATTTTTTTAGTCATTACAGCCAAGCCCTGGTTTTTTTTTTTTTTCCTCTACAGTAGAATGGAGGTTGTTGTTACTTTTTGTGGTGTGATCCACCTATATGTTTTAAATTTTTGGAGATCATACCTGGCTTACTAAGATTCTGGAATGCACTTGAACAATAGTTCTTGAAACTATAGAGACAGAATTGTGATTTTGGATTTAGGTCCTGGGTATTTGGGTTTCTGTGTGGGTGTGTGGTGATGGGGGGTTTTTGACGAAAAACAGAGCTTCAAACGACTTTTAGACTTGTGTATTGGATATATGTTAGTTAATATTTTGATGTCTTGTACAAAATCTATAGTGATTGTTGTGCAATGAGATGTTCCAATTTCTTTGTCTATTTCTTTTATTCTTATCTGGTTGTTCATTGTTATTGGACAGTATTGACACAACATGTGCTCTAAATTCATTTCAGAACCCTTCCTAAATATTGAAAAGGTTGCAAAAACAACCCTAAAAACTGTGAAGCTTATGACATATAACCTATATTATTGTAAACCTTGCACATTTAAACCCTACATTTATGTAATTTTGCATGAAACAACCCTAGAATAGATAAAGTTGCAAATTACAGCCCTATTCTATTGAATCTCATTCATACAAGCCAAAAAAATAAACAAAAAGTAGTAAAATGAGATTATTTCATGAACATCAAAATATTACTGGACGTCAATAATAATCATTCACATTACAAACTAAAAACATTCAAAAGTAGTAATCGTGATTACAAAAATGGTAGTTCCCAGACCTTTTTTTTTAGTTTGTAGCAGGTAGTTCTTGCCTCTGCACGTCCTTTTAATTTGTCCGTTGACCTATGGTCGATCTTATGTTTTGATTATAACAAACAAAGTATATTTATCTTTAACATTTATATTTAAAGTTTTCATTGTTACATATTGTGGACTTAATCAAATTGGAGACAAAATGATTGAAGGAAAAGTTGTCGATTAAGAAAGCTCGAGATAGAAATCGATCATTCACAATTGAGAACTCATGTCGAAACAATTGGAGACAAATTTTAGCCATTTCAAATCGAGCACTCATGCCAAATCAATCGAAGATATTGAAACTAGATGTTTTAGCTCGTTTGTAAAGGTAAAACATTTTAATTCTTAACAATGACACATTGATACTCAAGCAAAGGATTTTGATGCAC
>CADEPD010045819.1:0-10935 GCA_902829195.1 Fraxinus dipetala
AAAAGTAGGAAATTGTGTAATTACCACATAAAATTTTTATATATAAAAAGAACAAATATATATTTAACCTACATTGAATTGAGTATGTAAGAGAAATGGGCCAAAATAAGCCCAAAGTCATAAGCGAGTTTTTAACGTGAGTGTTAATTAGGCCCGTTAAATACTGTAGTCCACAAAACTTGGGCTGGATTGGGTAATAAGTCATTGTTTAGAAAATTATTTCAGATATTTTTAGTATAATATTTTCTCTTTTAGACAATTAAAATTTGTAAGTTATTTGTCACTAATTACTTTTATGTCTATAAATTATTAATATTATAAACCTATTTGTTGTATAATGTGTATAATTTAATTTCATAATTTTGTATAATATGGAATTTGTAATATATTTATATCGTTCTCACTTTTGTTATGTACAAATATTTTATATATTATTTTCAGTTGAACACTTTTTTGTGAAGTATTCAATCTCTTTTAACTAAAAATAATTTATCTATAAATAACAAGTTCACAAAATAATTATTTTATAAAATGCTAATAACATGTTCTTTACTTGAATATTCAATTTATATATAATACAATAATTTTGTTCGTAAAAATATTTGAAAATGATAGATACGACCCATTTGAAAATTAATATTTCATCAACCTTTTGAAGTCGGATTAAATTGATCAATCGGTCCAATCCAAAAACCGACAATTTAATCGAGTTTTGATCGGGTCAATCGAACCATAGTTTCAACCCAATAGAAGATTCTGGAAATTGGAAAAACAAACATAATAAACAAAAATCAAGCATAAATGTTTATTATCTCAAACCATGTCCTTCGAATTTTACACAAAATTTATGTTCCAGTTTGAAATTCCTAGTACGACATGTCTTTATACTGCAAATAATTGCAGCGAATTTAACGGGAGAGGAGAGGATTTAGACTTCAAACTCTTCATCTTCTCCCTCACTCTGTAATGTTGTTACATTTTCTCTTCAAATTTTCCTGATATATAACTCATATACTAGCGGAGGCGGAGAAGGAAGCGGTGACACGCGAGAATACTACTGCTACCAATGTGAGCGCACTGTTACTGTCGCACCCTCAACCACCGGTGAACTGAATTGCCCTAATTGCAACGACGGATTTCTAGAAGAATCTCACACCGCCCCGCCCTCAAACCCTACCACTTCCGACATTGATGATATCAATAATTCTTTTTTCTTTGGTAATTTCCCTCCCGCCGCGGCTTTTGGCAGCTTCCCTTTCGTCTTCTCCTCGTCTTCGACCACTGCTGCCTCCGGTGGTGCCTCCTTTCCCGCCGGAATAGGACTTGAAGATCTATCCACCTTCTTAGGCAGTGGTGGCGATCACCATCCGGGTCGATCTCCCAACGAATTCGACCCATTTACCTTTCTAAACAACTACATTAGCAACCTCCAAGGCCACGGTGCGAATGTTCAGCTTGTTTTTGATGGTCCTGATGGGGAAGGAGTGGATTTCCAGCTTCCAACGAATCTCGGTGATTATTTTATTGGACCAGGTTTAGAACAATTAATTCAGCAACTTGCCGAGAATGATCCCAACAGGTATGGGACACCGCCTGCATCGAAATCTGCAATGGAGGGGTTGCCGGATATAAAGATCATGGAGGAGATGCTGGGCTCGGAGTCATCCCTGTGTGCTGTGTGTAAGAACAGCTTTGAGTTAGATGAGGCGGCGAAGCAGATGCCATGTAAACATATTTACCATAAAGATTCTATCTTGCCATGGCTTGAGTTGCATAATTCTTGCCCAGTTTGTCGATATGAGTTGCCCACTGATGATCCGGACTACGAAATTCGGAAAATGGGACAATCCAATACTAACGATACTACTACTACTAATAATAATAATTCAGGCTTGGAGTTGAGTGGTGGAGAGCAGATAGGAAATGATACTAATGCTCCAACACCGAGAACAATAGAGAGGAGGTTTAGCATACCATTACCGTGGCTTATGAGAGGGTTGGATTCTTCTGCTGAGACAAGCAACAGTGGAGGAGCTGGGCGTCATGATGGAGGGAACAACAGCAACAATAACAGTGACGGATAGAACAACTGAAACAATAACAGTGGAGGACCAAATGTGGGTTCTGGGGGAGGGGGGCAAGCGAGAGACGACCTCGGCTGAAGTATGTTGTTTCTGCAGCATTAAATCTTTTTCTTTAGCTTTATTGTCTATTTAGTTACTTCTCTTGTACAATGCAATGTGCTTGATACTGTTAAAGGAAATGAAGAGTAAGTTCAGTTACCATAAGGAAATGTTATTTACTTACGTTGCATCATGGTTAACTTTTAGTGTGAAAAACTATCTTTAGGTTTTAGAGGGTGGAGGATGGTGTTTTCTTATATACTGCTACCTGGTTTTCTAATCTTGAACATATCTGACCACATAGTGTGGTCTGGTTTACATTTGCGGTGATTGGAAAATATTTTGTTGATAAAAAGTTTTTTGAAATTTGAATTAACGATCCTATCAGGATATGCGTATTTCTCCACCTCCATTGTGCATGGTGTCTGTGTTGTAATTATCTCAATATTAGCCATAATGAGCATTTCAAGGTTAAGCTTTGTTCACTGTGGCAGTGATACTTTTTTTTTCTGATTGTCTTGTATTATCATAGTTAAGGTCAAGCTAATAAATATGATGTCAAATTGCCATGTGGACTGAATCTTTTGGTTGTGACTAGAAACAAGTCAAGAAAGGTAAGATTAGATAGTGTAAATTGTGTGATAATTACTTAGTGGCATCTTCATATAAGAACCCATGTGAGCTTTCTATTTGCACGATTCCAATGTCATGAATTACATGTGGAAATCAGACTCTAATCCTCTCAGTACATAATTCCATATTCATCAATTGGGACACTTCGACATTTGTATTCAGTTGCACGGAATCTTTCCATTTGAAATTAATGAAATGTACCTGGCGAGAACTTGGCCTGATCTCAACATGAACCTCACCCTACTAACCTCCTTTCTAAACAGGGGTGGAGAAAGGTTTTTTTAGCTTGTGGGGACATTATGGTCATGATGGTGCTGCAACACCGATAACGCTTGGTGTTCTACACTTCTTAAGACAGTCGATGACGTAATGGCATCTTGTAGAAAGTGGTATTTGAAGAAAACAATAAAGCTAATTATTGTATTCAAAAACTTTATTAAGAAAAACCTAATCAATTTTGGGTTGGTGGGAAAGAATTTTGCTAGAGACGCTAAAGATTGTGGACTAATTGCACGAATTTCTCAAAAAAATAAAATAAAGGGAAATATAACGTGCGCATTGGATTTGAACCTGAGTTTACCCAACCAACAATTGATACAATTATATTTTATCTGGGGACAAAATTATACAATTTAAATTTTTCTATTTAGAAAACTCGATTTTTGAAATCATAGTGGGAGACTGTTGACCCCACTGCCCCCATGTTTCTAAATCTTGACAAAGAAGAAGAGAGCAGTGGAGGAAGGTTGAACAAAGAGTTACTACCTTAAGAATCTGTCAATGAGTCCATGAATAACCAGAGTCATCTTGTCTCTTAGCTCCATCATGTCACTCTTAAGTGCTCTTAACAGCTTCAGAGTGGCAACGGTTTAGAGGTTCACTGGTCATATAAGATTAGTACGTTGTGTTCGCCGACGAAAGTTCGGGCTAATGGGCTTCTTTCGATAGAATTATTTCGCAATCGAGTCATTTGACCGATAGATACGAAATCAAGCCCCCATAGAATCACGCTATTGTGCTTTTGGCTTTTGTTGATCTGGAGAGTTTTGTTCTTTACACCTTAGGTGCAACCCTGATGTGCCTATACCAAGGTCAAAGTTTTACAATGCATGATTTCAAATTTAGCTTTGCTAGAACATGGTGGATACGAGATTCTTTCCAATCTAAAATGAACCCTGATTACAAATGAAATTTAAGATTATGTCTACAATAATGTTCGGAAATCTGTTTAATATTTAAACTGCCATATGTAAATGTATTTTTTTTATCTTTTCTATCTTGTTACATAAAGAATCCAGCCAGTAGTTGGAATTGTAAACTCTGAAATGTTCTTTAGTGTAAATGAAATGAAGCTTGACATTAATGATCATCAGGCAAATTGAGGAAAAACTCTTCTCTAATCTAAGTTAGATGTAAAAAAATTAGCGTATTTGATATCATATCTCCGGGTATCTTTATAGCATATAGGTGTTAGTTGTTGCATTTCCAATTTTGTTCTTCATCTCCTCAGTAAGCTGTAAACATCTTTTAATAACATATCTTCGCCTATGTTGTCCGATGGCATTTGTATAAAACATTAATGTGTGAAACTTTTAGTACCTGATGCGATAATTGTCTGTTCACTTAACAACAGAAAAAGGACATAGAATGTGAGGTGAATGTAGGTACATTTACAGTGATTCTCGATGATTTATGTTAGAGCAGGAATTTATTGCAGCTTTTTAATTTTTTAAAAATTACATACAATTTTTAAAAAAATGTTGGAGTTGTTGAGCCATAATGTTTTTCAAGATTCGTATGGATCTGAGGAAACGTTTAAATATCTAACATGTTCAAATAATAATTTTCAGTAGTTGTCCGGCATACTCTAAAGGTACCCAATAACAGGTAGGCTGCTTAACTATTTTGAGTGTTCTGAAGTTCTGGGTCTGAGGGAAATTTTTTTAGGCTTGATGAAAATTTGGGATGATAAAGAGTTCATGTCAGTACAGTTCTTAGAAGTTTCTACTCTAACCGGAAGGCAAGTGCTACTGTAGAAACATACACATAATATTGCCAAAAGGCCCAGAACTAACTTGTAGCTTCTAATTTGATTTTCTTTTTGTTTCTTGATCTCAATGTTTGATATTAAAGGCTAATGTGAGAGTATAACTCAAATTATATGTATACTCAAGACAGCTATTGTGTGGCCAAGGATAAGACAGTGAGTGCACGCCTCAAAAAACTGTGGCTCAGGCCTTCAGTTGTACACCTCGGTAAATCGAGCCTTGATACAGCTTTGAAGTGCTTGGTAAAAGCCTTACATAAAGAGTCCCTTGAATGAGCTTCGGATGCATTTTATAATAATGCTTCTATCTAATGTTGGTTCACTGGGCCGTTCTGATTATGAAGGCAAAATAGTTTAATAGTATAGTAGTGTGCAGTACCTTGTGCAGCAGTCGCGGTTGCAGCTCGAGGAAATGTGTAAAATGAGGAAAGAGCAGTGTTCTTGTTCTATAGAATTTCATAAGACTGCTTAGTTTCTGTTTCTGTCATGCCGTTTTCTGGCCATGTGATGTCACTTTTAATGCCACATTTCATCTGTGGCACGTATAATCTACTACACACTTGTTTCTTTTACTGGCCTCTCTCATAGACAGGATCGATGTGCAGAGAGAACTCCGTGAACTCATTTCGATGAACTATTAATGCTTGGCGTGCTACTGATTAATCTGACTACCTAGTGTGATAATCTTCAGAGTATATCGTTTTTACTCCTATGATTTTCATTGGTTGCAGTGATCACTGTTTCAAAATAGATTTAAAAGAACGCTTTTGTGGTAGCTAGAATCTGGATTATGATGGGATTGTTCAGCTCTCCGAGCTTTAATATCCTCTTATTTTTTAAAAGGGTAGAAGAGGAATGTTCAAATTCAACACAAGGGATGTGAGGGGACTTCAATTCCAATGTCTATTTTGAACATTTGTATTTTGGGGGTAAACTGGTGGTAAGAATTTAAGTTAGCTTCTTCATATGACATAGAACAGCAATAGAAGATAGCAAGAATGAAATATCAAAACATTACAAATTCTAAAACAAAATTTGGCAGTCCAATGATTTTTATAACTCAATGCTATTAATTTCTTAAACAAGTTAAGAATCCGCACAGCACTTCAAACAGATATTTAGTAATTTTGATTATACAAGTGAGTGATGCGATAAGATCTGCAAAATGGAGGATTCTGGAAAATTGGAGGCCTAAATGTTACAAAAAGGGCAAAAAAAAAAAAAAAAAGTCTTCTACCTAATTTATGCAAGACTCGGCACTTCTCACGTCAGGAGTCCAGGCAGCGGAAGAGATAGGAAGAAAGGTGTCAATCACCACCTATTCTTGGGTGGTTTGACTTTGTAAATTCTGACTATCCAGTTAGACGTGGTAAATGCCTCTTCCAAGTATTCAAGCTTTATTTCTTTATTTCCTATTTCGACCCCCCTTGCTCTATCATATCTGTGATAACGAAACAGAATTGCATTTGCAGTTTATTCTGGATAAGTACAGATATAACAATAGAGAACCAAACAGTCAACTGTAAACTAATGGAGAAATGGATAGCAATCACACCTTCCCCAACTTCTACTAATAGGATTATAAATTATTATCCAGCAAATTTCAAATATGTCCATAATAAAAGACCACAGAGAAACATTCAAACAAATATCAGTAATGGGCAAAATTCCTTTTTTCCTGACATATAGAAAGACTTCCCATGTAATAGTTGCATATTGAGAGAGCTATTTTTGTTGCCTGTCTAAGCCAACCTGCAGTCCAGTCGTGTGGCGGATCAATGACTGCAATCCAGGACTTGAAATAACAGTACATCTCACACATCCCAAGAGACAACCAAATCCCTTATGCTCTAGATAGCATCACCAGAAAGCAAAAACCACACAGGATCACACCTAACATACCTATCTAAGCACAAGACCTAAGAGACGCGTAATTTTTCAAAAAGGACCCAGACTTGTCAATTTAAATTCTTTACAATTTTATATTGATATATTATTTATACATTTTAATAGGACAGGACTGATGACACATGGCATGTTGGTCACTTGCTTGATGAGTGTCTCTTTAAGTATCCAAAGGTGTCAAAATTTTTAAAAGTACATAAAAATATAGGACACGGCATATGACTTGTCAGATAGATGATCTGGAGTGTTCGATGAGTCAGTGCCCACAAACAAGTGTCAGACACAGACATGCTGTTCTAGTAGGAGTCTCTCTTTAAGTATCCAAAGGTGTCAAAATTTTTAAAAGTACATAAAAATATAGGACAGGCATATGACTTGTCAGATAGATGATCTGGAGTGTTCGATGAGTCAGTGCCCACAAACAAGTGTCAAACACAGACATGCTGTTCTAGTAGGAGTGTCCGTGCTTCACAGCATTAGGCTTTCAGTCATTAACTGATTCATCCAGTTGTTGCCAAAAAAAGTATGGTCTTCTATTAATCTAGTGGACTTCCAACTATAAGGGATTTGTGAAACTTATTCAGGTCTGCCGATGGAGGGCTCCACAAAATTAATAATAAGGTGGACAAATTCGAAAATCCATTATTGTTCGATCGCCTATTTCAGGTGTTAGCAGGTCTAATATGGAAGAGAAATTTTGCTGTAGCCTTCAGCTTATAATCCATGTTTGGTTCTTCATGAAAATAAGGATCTTTACCACAACTGAGATATGGGCAGAGATGTTTGCAGGACTCTGACCTATTCCATTGTCATTCAGCATTAGTGGCATGCAAGTACAATGTTTGAGAGCTGCAGGCGTTTTAGGTTTTTTATGAAAATACTAGGGCACTCCTAATTCACTTGAAGAATTATTCTGCGAACACGTAATATGCAATACTGTTTCAGGTTTTTTTATCAGCATAATAGGGCACTGCTTCGCTTGAAGCATTTTTCTGATTATAATTAACATGTGATACGAGTTAAAAGTATCATTCATGTTATGTATTCATTATTCATTAACAGGAAAACGATTTAAATTTCATCACACAAACGAGAAGAGAGTAAAACTCTCACAGATCATTAGAGAAAGGAAAACAGTTTACTCACCCAGGAGGTTTGCCATATTCTGTTGTCAGCTCACCAAACCGGTAGTAAGAGAGCTTGTACCTAATAACCAATGGGAATGATAAGTTTACATAACCAAATGAATTCATGCCAAAAAAAAAAAGGAGGCTCTGTGTTGTGCACAATCCAGCTCATTAGCACTCAATCTTCCAAACATAATTGAATTAAACTCTGAAGTGAAACAACAAATATTAGTATTGTCACAGTTGAAATGTATGCCTCAGAAAATTGAATCTAGTCGCTCATCAAAACAACAAATATGTGTATTTATTTTCATTGACAAGTACCATTCCATGAAAATACTATGTACAACATACAAGTAACAACATATATGATGTAAGCTAAATTTCTCAGTGAGAAACCAAAAGCCTTAAAAGATCGAAGTGAATTCTACAATTTATTACAGCCAAAATATAAGAATATATGAACGGAAAATCATACAGGATAACAAAATGCAGGCTGAATTTGCGTAGTTTGAGCTATGATTACTGAACATAGTTAGTTGAGCAAACATACTTTTACTGGTGGAGAACTAATGTAGATTAACAACTAGTAGGCACGTACTCAGTACAAGAAAACAACTGCCTACATGCTGCTTTGCTCTTCAAAAAGCCCGGAGCTATATCAGTTCTACAATTATTGATCACAGAAAGACTTTAAACCTTAAGATCGGATGCATCACTTTTCATACATGGTTTTGTTTCATTTTATTTATTTATTTTTATTTTTGCAAATATATGACTTCTAAGGTATGAATCTATTTAGATAAGGAGCATTTTCAAAATTCAGTCATTCAAATACATTTGGACTCTTGCACTTTGTTAGCTGTACAATGGTCAAAAAAGGTTTATGTGCAGGAAATATTAAGATTGTCAGTTGGCTCTAAAGTTGTAAATATCTCTGCAAGCTGCATTGACAGTGACAAAACTAAATGACACCAGCGAAGGAACTGGGATTGGTATGAACTCAAGATACTGAAACCAAGTTAAATATCAGATACTAAGGCCAGCAATTGTGGTTTTGGAAAGTTATAAATGATAATAGAACTGTACAAGTAAACTCCAACTTACACATGGTATATAAGGCTAAGTTCATTTAAGTTGGAAGATTCCCACCTACATGACTTAAAGGCACAAAGGGTGGTTGGGATTATATGAGTTATTTTCGGTTTGTGTGTTTGTTGTCGTTGTTTGGATGGTTGGGTGGGAAATCTTACCCACAAACAAGTTTGTGCACACTACAAATAGCTCCTGCAACATAATTAATCTGATCCAGGGTGGAAAGCATCTCACACCTACAAGTTGGTTTAAACATAAATTTGAACTATTTGCACAGACAATTACATTCTCAGAAGTCAGAACTACGCTCCCATCTTTCAACTGACCAACGAGAGACGTAAATCACTCATAAAAAACTGACTGCTATAATAAGTGGTTGGGACTAGTCAAGGAAATTAATAAATGAAATATAATACAACTAGAACCAATGAGACTTTAAATAATCGACCTAATAAGTGGGAAAAATCAACTTACATTAAACAGTTCAACATCTTTGGAGCTGCACCTTTGTCGACACGATATTCACCATTAACAAGGTAATCAGGTTCCTTGATCACAGGAAAGACTCCACCTCCAATTCTTACCATCCACAAAAATCTAGCACCAAAGTAGTTAAATCAATTTGTGATTGAAGCAGAGGATAAACCAGAGAAAGAACGACCAAAACGAAAACAGTAAAAGAAAATATACAGATTTATTGACAAAGATTACTTCAGATAAATAGAACTAGCAACTGCACAGTATACAGTACCAAATACTCTATTTGCAAGCTCTGAAATACTGGCACATTGGCCAAAAATAATGTTGCGATCTTTCCAGTCGCCACTGGTGTATCTTATAAGCATGTCAATGTAATATTTTTTTTTCAGCGGCGCTAGTACTTGGTCACCACAATGATATTTAGCATATGGCGAACTTCCCTTTTAATAATTTCCCCAGCCTAATCTATAGCAGGGTTATAGTCCAAATATTTTGAAGTTTGAATTTCATGAAAACTTTATAAAGGTTTTGTACTTTTTGCTAATAAAGTGATCTTTCCATCTACAATTAAATCCAACAAACTTTGGTTCATGTTTTCAAAGTTCCTTTTTTTTTTATTCTTCAGTTATTGTCCAAATAAAATGAAAAAATGAATTTGGATATACTAACAAAGACCTGTTCAGATATAGTAAAAGGCATCAAAATAAATTGAAGCAGATATCTTCATAGAGAGAAAATAAATCCTTAATTATTTATAGGAGTACAGAATTAAATCCTTACTTGTTAATATCATCAGAAGAATAGCCCGTAACACCTCCAAATACCACTAACACATAATCCACATCTAGTGATCTCATTATGTCATATGCTTCATCCTCATAAGATGACATTGCACGTCCGACAGTAGCAATATGTGTGTTATTCCAGGTGTTATTGTCAACAATTACTGTTCTGTTCCCCATGGCGGTGATTTGATAGCCATAATCCCACCATGACATCACCTTGGCATCTGGAGGAGTGTTCTGCCTCAGCCAGAAGTAGGCTTCACGATAATCATCAAAAATGACCCGATTCCCGTGGGCACCCCTTGCGGCTAAGACAATTGAAGGAGATGAATATGCCTCAGAAGTGACCCAGGTACAGTGGATAGCATATCTACTCAGCAAGTAAAATGCACCTAGAAGCAATGCAATAGCACCATTTTTTTGAAATGGTAGTGATTGATCCAGTGAACCCTGGTAGCACAACACACACAAGAAACATTACCAGTTTACCAGCACCGTGAGGAATATTATGCAGAAATTACTGATAAGCCAGAAACACAGCAAATACCATTCACATCAAGACCTCATTAGCAATTTGCCTACTTATGATGGATGCGAGTTGACAGGTTCTTAATAGTAGAGAAAGAGCCAAATATGATACATGGTACTTAGACAAATCATGTACTTCATATTTCAATATCTATAGTAGCCAACTTAGTATCTTTATGTACTGTTGCCAAACCAAATTTAGGATGGACCCC
>CADEPD010045843.1:0-18682 GCA_902829195.1 Fraxinus dipetala
ATTATTACTATGGTTTACAACCTAAATGATTTGTAGCCAACTTATATGTTGACAAAAATTATCCCAATTTTTCAAGTTTATAACAAACTAGTCTCTGACCGATGACTTTCATAAATGTCACTTCGTAACATCTTACTTTCTGAGGAATAAAATGTATCACATCTTTGGGCCTATTTGACATGGCTTTTAAAAAGTCAAAAAGATCATTCGAGATCCAAAAGCAGCTTTTGGATCCGTTTAACTAATTTTATGAAAATGTTTCTTCTAATTAAAAAAGTTTTTAGAGGAAGTTGATTCAATATAATTTCCTCTAAAAATATTTCTGGAATAGGAAACTCTTTTAAAAATTAGTTTCCAAATAAAAATTAAGTTAGCTTCCTTTAAAACCTCTTCTATAAAAAGTAAAAATAAAAATCGTGTCAAAATGAGCCATTTCTTACCAAGAGCAATGGTACATTTCATCCACGCATAGGGTCCCTAAGGCATGCTTTCCTCCCACATTTGCGCTAGCCAACATCAGCTTGCACACAACAATATCCTTGCTTAATTCGTCTACACTAGCACAAAGACTTTAAACTTGATTTGGTCAAACTCGATAGTACAACTTGTTCGTTCATTAAGGTTTGGACGTCCTCCACTCTAACCTCCACGTCCCAAATAACTTCTCAACTATGACATATCGAACATAGTACATAATTTTCTTAAAATTAAGAAGAATTTTATTGTTAATAAAAAGAAAAAAAAGAAGGCAGTGGGGGCAAGCACAGCTGGAAAATGGATTTATCTCCATACATTAAAGGAGGACATATCGGAGGACCACCTAATTGTTGCCGAATGTGTTTTAGTTACATGTGACTATATCTCGTTTGTGTACACATCACATGCCCTCGTTTCATTTCTCAACTGTTTTTCCCTTTCAACCTTTCCACTATTCATTTCTTTCTCATTCAATTACCTCTTCACTACCATGGACACATTCCATTGTAAAGTTTTCCGTTTTATCGAATTTCACTCATGGGTAACTTAACAAGTCATATAGTCGATAAGTTGATAATTTACTCGTTTAACTTCAAGACATATCCGAAAGACAATCGAAAAGTGCATAGGGGCATGAGTATCATATGGAATTTATTTTTTTCCAGTTTTATAGTTAAAATAGTTAATTGACCAATTTCTCATATTTTTGTCGAATATAACAGATTGCATTTACTCGAAAGGAGGACAAGACTAGTTATATTTATAATGGAACTCATAATGATAAAGTATTAACATAAACACGTAACATCAAATTACTATTCAAATTTGAAAGTGAATAGCAAACTTAGGAGGGGTAATAATAATATAAATGAGGTTAATTATAAGGTTCAAACCAGTGGTTCATCTTTATGTAACACAACTGGTTCAAATCCGTATTACAAAACGGGGCAGGGCTTCGAATTCAATCACCAATTGTCCAAGTCATATCATTCTCAAAGATCCAGTGGCACACTTCAATCTTACCCGGAACCGAACCCAATGCAATGAAGGCTCCATGATCGGGGCTCCAAGAAGACGTATCCAAATGACAGATGGCAACACCATGGTTAATCTTGGACTTAGAATTCGGATCCAAAATATCCGCTTCGTAGACCCGGACTTTGGGAACTGAATGGCAGTAATAGAGCAAGTACGGGTATAGACTCTGATGGCAGGACACCGATCTCGTGACTTTTCCACCGTCGATCCCTTTGACTTTCCCAATCATGATATTACTATTATACCCTCGAGTGGTTTCCGTAGTTCGGACCACCACTTTCCGTCCGAGCACTGAAGTCGCAAAGTCAATCATGTCCTCAATCGAGGCCACGCACCGCTTTGTCTCACCTTGGCTCGGGGCTCTCTCGCACTCACTCAATGAATCCGCTAGCATTTTAGCCATGCTAGAATCATCATCGCCCGCGTGGAAAATCTTCTTCAATTCTCCGAGCTTGGAGGTCGAAAAGGGTAATTTTGACACTATCACCCGGGGCAAAAACGACCTTTTAGGCATTTTATCCCGAATGTCAGGCATAGGCATCACATACCCACCTTTCAACATCTCTTCCCTAAAGAATTTGCCAGGCTCAACCCATTTATTTACTTTTTTGCCACTCTCTGCAGCCAAATTGGCGGTTGTCGGATCCTCCGCCGCCGTAGTTTCATTATAACGAGCAAATGTGACGCCCTTTTTCGTATACTCCTTGAAAGTATTGTTCACTCCATAAATTTTGAACCCAACTGTCTCACCAGAAGCATCTTTTCCATAACTACTGAATTTATCAGTACCTTCATTGAATGACTGCCCATAATTCTCAAAATCCACCGTTGCAGCATTGGAACCCTTGCCGTAGGTTTGAAAATTGTCATCTCCGACGTTGGATTGGTCTCTGTAACTCTTAAAAGTCTCCACCGGAACATTGCCGTCGGTGCCGTAATTCTTGAATGTGTTTTCTGGTACATTTCCGTTATTCCCGTATGAAGTGAAACTGTCATTTGCACCATTGCCGGTTTCACCATAATTGTTGAAAGTCGAGCCAATCACGTTGGTGTCTTTGCTGTAGCTGGTGAAGGCATTAACGGCGCCATTGGCGTTTTTGCCGTAGCCGTTGAATTTTTGATCGCCGGAATTGGCCTCACCGCTATAAGATGTGAAAGATTGTTCCCGGCCATTGCCGTTGTCAGTATAAGAAGTGAAACGGAGATTAGGCACATTGACTTCGTTGTTGTAGTTGCTGAAGTCGCCGACGCCGCCAGTAGCGGCGGTGCCGTACGTATTGAAGCTGCCGTCCGCCACATTAGCATTGCTTGCATAACTAGTGAATTTGTCTTTATGTCCGGCAGAGTCACGGCTATACCGCCGGAACGTGTCTACCGGAATATTTTCCCCGTCGGAGTAGTTCTTAAACGAGTCAACCCCGCCGGGTCGACCCGTGCCGTAGTTTGTGAAGTTTCTCTCTTTGTAGGCGGCAAAGTTTACATTCCCGTCGTGCTTCTCAAGACTCGGCGTTAAATCGGGGAAGCAGAGGAGATTAGCCTTTGTGCAGAACTCGGGGAGGTGAGTTGAAAGTGAGTTCTGATCAGCAAGTTTCGAGAAAGCCGCAAATTGCACCGAGTCCAATGGTGAAGCTTTATTGAGTAAAAACAATGGCTTTGGCGAGTCACTAGAGATCTGTTTCTTCCAGTAACGCGTCACATAACCCTTCGGCGTAAATGGGTTTTCTCCTGCACCGGAACTCTCGCCGCCGGCCACCGCTCCCACCTGCATTCACTCATTTAAATTAAACCAAACAAAATCACTACACACAAGAAAGATGAAAACAAAGCAATCAAGAACAAGAACAATTTCTTACAGTGAAAAGTAGGAACAGAGGGAAGAAGAATATGGAGTGCATTTCTTTAGTGAGAGAAAGGAGAGGAGTGAGAATGTTGGTGGGTTTATTTGGTTGGAGGCACCATTTTTATACTGTGAGTTTCAGTGAATATGGGTCGAGAGAGAAACAATAGTGGGGTGGGGGTGTCATTTTAAATAGGGTTTTGGCCTTGTGAGAAAATTGTTGCAGAACTGCTTTTATAAGAACTCATTTTTTATGTTTGATTTGGTAATATAAATTTGTAAAAATGATTTTAACTGTAATTTTTTTTTTACTCGTAATTTGATCTTTAACAACACGATATATATCTATATATATGTGTGTGTTATGCTAAGTTTTGTCTAAAGTTGAAGCTCCGGAGAGTAATGGTGTGTAGATTGGCTTAGGTGGCTCAAGGACGGAAGGATTCAAACCTCCAAATAACAGGATTAGCATTTGAGTAGTAATTAATGGTAAAATGTTGCTAGCTCTTACATACGGTTTGTAGAAAATGTAATTTAGAAAATTCAGTTATAGTAATTAAAAATTGCACGTGTTACACATGATAAAAAAAAGTGTTAATAGTAAGTTACGATCAAAACCATGTCAAGCCATAACAACATGGATGATGTTGAAATAGACCATATACTCCATATAGGCACTAAGGCACCAAACACGATCCTCATTAAGTTAGACTTCTGATCTTAAGTGACCACATCATACTTGGGGAAAAATTTAAAATTGAACCAAATTATTTGTGAATTCGACTTTCCAATCTTGATTTTTCACATTGATTTATACATCAAAGGCCAAAGAGACTCTACAGTATACTCACACATTTTAACACAATGACTTGTTTGCAAAAAAAAAAAATTAAAGTTTTATCAAATTTTAACCGGTCAAATGTCAACGTTAACCACATATTTGAAAGGATCAACTATTTTTATCAATTTTTTAAACATACGTTTAAATCCTACAAAAATTTTGATCGAGAGTCTTAACATACAACCCTAAAAGAAAACTTTTCTTGACCAAATTATTTATTTAGAGAATCCTAATAAATTAATTGCATTACACAAACATCAAGAAACGGGCCCTAAAGTTTGGAAGGTGGAGAGGTTTCGAGGTTAGATATGGTGACAAGAATTCAAAGAAGACGCGCATATTTACACGTGTAAACCAGTGATTGGTCATACGTCGGCCTTCAACTGGATTCGAACGCGTTTTAGGCATCTGTAATGGGTTTTGTTTTTATACTGCGAAGGTTTTCTCAAAACTTTATGTGATCCACTCACTCACTTCATTACAACAATATTGAATGAAAATTGTACATACTGCCCCCAAAGGACAAATGCCCGTGACCACGGGTAAAATTCTGAAATTTTATTAGGTTTTCAAGGATATATTTGACAATTCACCACTATTTCAACTATTTTACATTCTTTCCGTAGTGGTTGGGTTTCGACAACTTGAAGTAAGCAATAATATTGTGACTTTTTTCGTTGCTACAGTTACTCAAAAAGACAATGAAGTTTCTCCGACGTGAACAAAGGAGAATGGATGTGCTTTCACGGAAAGTTGAAGTCAATTTGACATACAATTCTATCTTACAGTCCAGGTATTTAAGAAATTGTGACTATCTAATATTCGAACAGAGAAGAATACACGATCTTTCACGATAATCGAGTGGTTAAATTTTGGGAGATAGGGGAGTAATGTCCCCAATCAACTTCAATCTTGTCACTATCTATTATTTACTCTAATTTCTTTCTATTTAGCATTTCAAAAATGGTGGATTGACAACATATTGCATCACTATGCGGGAAAAAAAGAAAAAGTAATTTTATAAGACGTTCGATGATAGATTTGACGTAAACATAATATTTAGACGGAAACAAAACTGGTCGAAACTCACAAAAGTTTAGTGAAGTTAGGATAAACTTTAGTTACAATATTGTCTACTGTTTAAACTAAGTCCCTGTTTAATAGAGATTAAAATAAATTTTTTAGTAGATTTTGATAAAATTTAACGAAATGTATTGTTGAAAAATTGTGGATCCCACAAAATATATAGTTAAAATTAATTTTTAATTTTGACTTGAAATTTTAGTTGAATTTTAATCGAAACCAAACAGGGTTTAAGAATTTGTACATTTTGTCCAAGAGGACAAATGCCCGTGAGCCCGTGACTATGGGGGGGCAAAATCTGTAATTTTGTTAGGGGTTAGAGGATAGATTTGACATTATACAACACCTTATCTAAGCTTGCAGTTGGATTTACGAACTGTTACACTTGCAACAATTTCTAACTTTGTGTTACTGTACATTCTCTGGTTTAGTTGTTATCGACAATCTATTTTTTTGGTAAGTTGAGTGGACCATACTCATCAACAATTCTTAATTTAACCCATGTTTGATTCACATTTTTTCTCAAAATTCATTCTTTCGATACTTATTTTTAACCACATATTCTTCAATAAGATAATATTACGCGCAAATTCAAAATTTTTCTTTATTTTTTAACCACATATTTTCCATCATATCACATCATAAAATGCATTTTCTTCTCAATAATATGCATGAAACATCCCCTTACTTTTAATTCAGAACTCACTTATAAGTAAATGAATTAAGCACTTTTTGCATTAGCATTAGACTATTACCCAATTTAGAAAATCAAATTACGCTTAAAAGTACTTTTATTTTAAACAATTTAGAGGCATATTTTTTTTCCATGTACTATTAAAAATATGAAAATAATAATCAAAATTCGATTCGATTCAATTCTGGCTAATGAAATAGCGAGTTGAAGCACCAAGAAGTGGCCCACATTGTGTTGAAGTGCATTATGTGACCATTCAAAAAAGACCCGTTTACATTTGCAGAGGAAGTGTTTTAATCTAATTTAAACAAAGTGATTTCAAGTACTAACGGTCTAATTTTAAACATACATTTGCGTCAAAAGTGACTTTATGATCTTGATTTTCAATTATTCACATCATTACTCACGTTCAATACTCATGATTGGACATTATTGTTCTTTGATTTTTGAATTCTAACAAGCTTAGCTCTATTAAAGGAAGTATAAATTTAGGGGAAAAAATATATATTATCCCCTATACCACGAGTTATTTTGGCATTATACACCACAAACTGACACAAGTTTAACATGCTCTAACTAAATACAAAGATAACATTAAGAGATTAATGATATCTGATCGTTGTACATTAACGACTAACATGTATTCACGAAGAACCAAGTTATAATATACAATTATAAAATTCTACTAGTCACAATTGTAGACAATACGTTGGTTGCTATCTATATTGCATGCAAAAGGCATAACATCTATCATGATAAAGAAAAGAAAAAAGGGAAGGGAAAATTTGCACATGAGAAGAAGATAGAGCGGAAAATAATTGCATAAGCAATAAAAGGTAAGAGATTTTGATGCAATTCATGGTGAGAATTGGTTGTAATATTAAGGTAAGAGATTTTTATGCACATTTTATCAAGAAAACCCCACATGACCACAAGTAGAGAGAAAGAAACTGTGAAGAACAAAAAAGAGAAGAAAAGAGAGAAAAGGAGATAAAAACTAAAAGAAAGGAATTTGTCATTCGAATTTAGGTAAAACGAAGTTGGGAGAGACATAAGAGTGTAATTTGAATGTTTTGGTAAGTGGATTGATTCTTCTTTATTGTAAGTATTACAGTTTTATTGAATCAAGTAAAATTGAATCTTCTTTCTTCTATTTGCATTTAACTTTCTCTTGTGCTTGGTAGCATGCATTGATTTTTATTTTTTTTATCTCGATATTGCTATTGATATTTTGTTGACGGTTATATTTGTCGAACGACTCTAGTTGACGACATTACTTTTCATAAGATCAATGAGCTTACATCATGTCACATGTAAAAATAGTCTAGCACAACCAAATATAATACAGTAAATACTTAATTAATCTTGAATTTTCAATGCATTCATAGGTGACAATTACTCTAACACAATTGCTCGAAAAAGAGATACGTACATGCCGACTAAAGAAAATCACTTATTTATGTTCCTCTCACTTATTCGAATTTCATGTGGTAAAAGCTCCATTTAGTTCTCATGATATCAGTGTAGAAAATATGTTCCCAATTTTTAGCTTATTTTTAGTTTTTACTTTGTGAACATCAAAAGAAGCAAGAATTAATTGATTATGGGGAAAGTGTTGAAACTTAAAGCTGCTTGTTGCTTCATCAGGAATTAGACAAAATAAATAAATAAAATAGAAGCCATCTGAGAGGAATGTGCTTTTAACTTTTTCACTGTTTATTGCTTAAAATTAATTAGGAGGAAAAAAAAAAAGCTGCATTCGAAAGAAAGTCAAAGATTTTAAGATTTTATTAATTTTCTGTTTTTTTTTTTAATTTTCTCAATCCTAAGTGGATGTTAAAATTAACCGAACAAGAAGGAAATTTTTTATTTAGACAATTAAAAACTGATCAGCATTTAATTATAAGACTGAGAAATTACAAATATTGGAACACATACTTTTGCTGCCAAATTTGAACTATATACAGAATGACAAAAAAACCCCTTCAAATTCAGGTGTACTATTCTTTCTTTTGACTATTGCTTTTTTAAGGAACAACTCAAACTTGGTTAAATGATGTTGTCTCAAATTAAAGACGACTACAAAAACCAAAAATAACTCCACTTCGAAATTCCTTATGCTCCTTAGGAATCCTATGTTTCAGATCCAAAGTCAACCAATATATTAAACCACCAATCTTAATCTCGAGTTAACACCATATATTTTCGACATTTGTTGCCCCAAAAGTTCAAAAATGTACGAAAACATGGATTAAATAGTGCCCAATATTTGTCCAATAATCAATTACAAATGGTTAAAAAAAAAAAAAACAAAAATTCATATGTTTAATATTTACATATATACATGGGGGGACTTCAATATACAAAACCATAGACAAACGTGAGCAAAAATTATTGGAATCCATATAATAAATGAAAAAAAATATACAGCAAGATATCTACATTTTTCTATGTCATTCAACAAACAATAATTTATCATGTTCTTCATCTTCATCTTCCTCTTCTTCTACTTCACAAATTTTTAATTTAATATAATTCTGAGAAAATTCCAAAAACCTTCACTCTCTCAACAACTTCTTTGCCTCCAAGAAGATACCCCTTTGTTGCCCATAGAATGAGAGATCTATTTTGATGGTCGAATTGAAAATTCAGCAGAAGAAGAAAAGGAAAAGGAAAATGAAAATGGCCAGTTGATTTAGGCCTTTTTTATCATAAAAAAGAGACGACGGAGGAGACACGATGACAATCTTCGTGGATTAAGCATGGACTAAAGGATGGTTGGTTTGGGGTCGAGTTGAATGAGTGAAACAAATGAATTTAAAATTGATCGAGAGAAAGAAGAACGAGTTTTGGGATCTAGTTGAAAATTGAGAAAATTTTTACTGATAGAGTAGTAGGTCTAATAACATAGAACATATTCAGAGTCCATTAAATCATACGAGAGCATAAATATGGGCAATTCCTCTTTTGGCCCCATTATTTGATATTATAATTGTTGGAATAATGTTTTTTTTTTAAAGTGCGATTAAAATAAGAATAAAACGTTTTGAATTTACGTGTAAGACTATTTTATTGAAAAATTTGTGGTTGACAAGAAGAGAGAAATTAATTATAATTTTAATAGGGACCATAATGGCTTATTTATTACCTTTCCGACATGAGTAATCATAAGAATTAAGACTTTGTACGATGAAATTCGGAACACATATAGTTGTACATGGGCAGATGATGTACATACAAAAGGGTAGATTTCTTATTCAATTACAAAAATCCAAATACTTATTAATGACTTACAACAGCCTCTCTATGTCCCTTCTGCTCTTCCTCCATTTGAATTAGTTAGGGCAGTGTTTCCGGTTTGAACGCTTACGGCATGTTTGTTACGGAACAATAGATTGTACTAGATATTATTAAAAATGAAGAAGAAAATAAAATTTTGTTTATTATATTGCTCTATCATGTATAATATTGTGTAACAATCATGTAATAACAATCGTGAGAATATTTTTGGGAATTAGGTCAAACTATGTGCAATTCCTTACCATTATATAATATTTTGGTCAAAAGTTTCGTAAACATTTCCCCAAGATTTCCTTCAAATCTCTGAATTTACTAAAATTGAGCTTCGAAAACATTCCCTAGAGTTTATTTTGCAGTTTTAAATGAGTCTGAATCGAAAATAAATTTAGAATTTTTCGTACAACATATCACCTAACTATATTACAATAGTGTTTTTTACTTTTAACTCTAAGAAATTATCAACATTAAAAAGAGTTAATTATACAGTTTGCTCAAGAAGGATGTTTGTGTTTGGTAAAGCAGCGTGTAGCCAGCACCGGTGAGCCATGGCGGCCGACCGTATGGGTTCCAACAATTTTTTTCCATATATTGGATGTCTGCTCGAGCGGCCGTCAAGCATTTACCCTAATTCAGATGGACCTGCCCTACCTCAAATGAATTCCTAAATCCACCACTACTTATAAGTAAACTCGTCAATTTTATTTTTATCCACATTTTTTCTAAAACTCATAAATCAATCTTATTTTCAATTCAACATTCATTAAGTTTTCATATCAAATAAATTTGGATTTGACATAAATAGTCTTTTTTTTTTCTTCGTCATATGTTTAGTTTCTCATTTAAATTAGGTTATGTAGATTATTTTTTTCGTCATTTCGTTTGATTTACTGTCATCTGAACATGACGAAATTTGAGACTTTTCTCCATGCAATACACATTTAATTTCTAGTCGTAGGAATCTATATGGTTGGGGCCATTGATTCAATCGAGGTGTCAGATGCAAAGAATTAATGAAGATTTTTTATTTTATTTTTTTCCTGTTTAGCAGTTTCACACGATTCAGTTTTCTTGACTAGTCACAATGTCACATTGTTACCAATATAGAGCTATGATCTATATATGACTAGATCTTGGACTAGTCAAGTAATATTTTTCTTAATTTTATTGAAACTTACAATTTATAGATTCAAATAATTAATTATAGGGTGAAGTTTTTGTGGCAATAACCTTTTTTTACTTATTAAAAAAGTTATTTTAGCCCAAAAGTTACATGAAAAAGTAATTGAGCTATATTGAAACACCTTTAGCTGATACATTTAAAAATATCCGAATACAATTTGGCAATGAAATCATTTGATTGGGAAATGTCTGTGTTAGCCCCTACAACCAGACTGTCATAATAGGACTGTAAGGTCGATCTGAGTACAACTCATACAAATTTAAGTCGGGTTAAAGCGTAACCATCATATTTTGACACCCTTAAATGTAGTGGACCACGTGGTCATTTATGTAAATCAACTGAGAATTCACGATATTATCGATCACTTTTTGGTAAATTTAAAATTCTCATCATATCTTACATTCACTACAGGGTATCCATTCTCTAAATTACATGAAAAAATCTTGTGAAAAAAGTCAATCTTGCTACTGCAATACAACTAGTTATTATGTGATTCCACATTGGACAAGTTGATGGATAGACTATAAATCTAATTAGGGTTTACAAAATTATTAAATAATTTTTTCCTATTATTCTATTATTCTAGTCAATTTAAATGATTTCAATATAATATAATACAATAAGTATTTTATTACAGTAAATCCATCATTGTTTGCTCATAAATTTTTAGAACAGCACAATACAGACAGTCTATGAGTTTTGACCCTTGTTCTTGAAGAGTTGGTAAAATATATAATAACAAAAACATCTTAACATCCAGACTTTTTGCATAAAGAAATAGTATTATGATGAAGAAAAATAAATTAAAATCTTATTAATTATGTCATCAAATTTCATTCATGCTGTATGAAATACACTAGACTAGATAAAATCGGTTTAGATTTACAAAGAGAATCACGATAAAATTTATCTTTTTTTCTTCTAGCCCTATTAAATCCAGTTTGATTCCGAAACTTCAGGTCTAAAAAGAATATTCAAGAACATGGAAAAGTAAGAGCGAAAACAGACAACACCCATTTTCTGTAATTCTCAACCAACAATGTGTTTAAGTCAATAGTTTGTTTGTTTGTTTTTTTTTCATCATTCAATAATTACTAATTTTCTAGTAATTTAGCCAAATTATTGAGTTTATCTTTCTAGAATCCATGTTCCACTGGATAAGCACTTGAGATGCCACCTTAAATTGCACAAGTTGGACATTTTTCTACTTAAAAAGACAAATCTTTCTCAATCCCAGTTGAATTAGTATTCCAGAACCAGCTGTTACACCATTTATCACATGTACACATGCCCTTTGATATGAATAATCTTTAAAGGACAACTTCGAACTGATCAAAAAATCTCATAAAAAGATAGTCGATTTAAAGCTACTTAGTATAATACTATATTGACCATTATTTGGAAATGTCAAGCAAATATTTTTATCGTTATCAAATTCAACTGCTGGATGCATCACATTATCTAGAATTGACAAGCAGAATATCGCTTGTACAAAATAAGAATTTTGTTTTAACCCGATGACTAATATGAAATTTTTTGCAATTACAAAAAATTAACACTACAATGTCTTAAAATTTCATAATTTTGAATTGGAGTTGTACCTAGTGAGTGTTTATTAATCGAATTATATCCACTTTAAGATAAACTTATTATTAATTAATGATTATTGATTGTTTTGTACAATAAATTATGTATAGATGTGCCCACATTGTAGAGTGTAATTATGCTTCTTTCGATGTCAGTGCGGTGTCGTCTAATAAATGAATTAAAAGCACTATCTGACTTCAGAGGGAACATGTTGATCGACGCATTTAATCAATGTTATCTAATTAGCCATATTAATTAATCAAATCTCTTTTTCTTCTAATTAATTTCAGAAAATGTCCTCTGCTCGTCTTCCTTTCTCTCTTGGATACATATAAAAAAAGTCTTAAGAGTACTTTTTCATACTTCGAACCTTATATCAATATACAACAACAAAATTTTAAATATACTGAGTTAGGTCATCTTCCTTTCTCTCTTGGATGCATGCAAATGAGTCGTGGAGTACTTTCTCGTACTTCTTTCGATACCTATTTGAGTAGATGATAATAAGATTCTCCATATACCGATAGCATGGTCATTGTAAAGTTCAAGGTCTTCCACTCGGATCCGCACATATGTCTTCGGGCAAGTCATCCATCATGTAGAATTGGCACATCGATCGTGTTTATTCTTCTCTTAATATTAGATTAAGCTAAATTTAAATATTACTTTACATCAGTACGTAAGTTTAAACGACCTTTCTAACTAGAAAATGATGTTAAAATCAAACGCGTAAATGCAAATATATTGTCATTATATAGACAAATTGATTTCAGTCATTTATTTCCCTAGCTACCCTGTTGAATTGAATTAAGGGTTCGCACTCTGGATTTATTTTTGGAATTTTATTAACAAGAAAAATAGTTCTTTCATATTTACACTAAATATATATAGATAGAGATTACACTTAAGTTTCTCCATTATTCTGTCAATTTGTATTTAATTTAATGGCCGTACTAATCATGTTCTAATTTTCCATTTAATTCCACAAAATATTTGATAGATCATAGAGTTGTTCTTTTCAACTAATTTTGGAAGAATACTGACCCGTCTTATGTCCTACATGAATTAATGAATTTTTTTGTTCTGATATCTCAACATCGAATTTCGGTAAGAATAATGTTGGACAATACTAGAACAATATTGTCATTTTTCTAGAAATTGTATGATCTCAATTAAGTAAACAGTTAACCTACACGAATATTTTAATTTTTATATTTATTGTTATGAAATGTCAGATATACCCATCATACTAACAAATGATTAATTTATGCAAGTGAGATGAATGAAAAAAAAAAGTTGAAAAGTCTAAATTAATTATTTTCAAGAATGTAAATAATTTAATTGGACTGACGCATGCATTACACTCTATATGACGTAGGACACGCATTTTTAAAAAAAAAAATGTTTTCCCTTTAGAATAAGTTAATTGATCATCAGATAATTTTTTTTTTTTTTAATTTTTCAATCATTTCATGTGTCTTTGTCTTTGAATAATTGAATTATTGAAATATGCAATCAGTGGAAGTGTTCAGTTTGTAGGACAAGTAAAATTTGGTGAAATGCTCTCTTACCAGTGATATCCTCCAGCTAAAGTTGTTGGGCGTGCCCATAAAGGCAGGCCTACTGTTAATATTTATATGCCCACAAATTTTAGGTAACCTTTTCAGGCATTGTGTTCTAACTGTATAGTTGGTATATTTGATTCGATTAGATCCTACGTTAAATTTACGATTTGAATAATGAATTGCCTCAGAATTGGTGAAGCCGTTATTTATATAAATCCTATCCTAATTGGATGGTTTTTTGCCAGATGATTTTGACCAATTTGTTTAGTACATTGGTTCAGTAAAACTACTTGACCATCCTGAGTTCAAACTTGAACATTTTTCTGAGACAATGACCTTTGCGTCCTAACAATAAGTTCTAGTGTGCAAGTGATACCTAGATAGACGTGACGGTAATCAAAATCTATTGACAAGTTGATCGGACAAATTTTAAGGTCAATAAGAGCCATGACAATGGTTGCATTATGTGTCCACCTTTTCTTCTCAATGCATGCACATCTCCCGGCCAAATAAAGTGAAAGTTGAAAAGCGAAACACAAATCTAAGTCAATAAATTTGAAAAAGAAAAAGCAGAACGAAGGAGTAAGGTGGAAGAAAAAAATCCCATAAAAAGATATACAAATTATTTATTAAAGATATATGTTATGATTTATTTGTTGATCGAAGAGAATGAGAATAAAACAAAGGCTTATGATAAATCAAGTTAGATTCTATGCACTATAAAAGAAAAGTCATAATTCTTTGATGATAGACAAAATGCATATCAATCATAATTCTAAATGATAAATTTATGTAATTGAAATAAAAAGCAATAAAACTAAACAAAATCACATTGGTAATGCTTAGACCTATATTCACTACGTCTTTCATGAATGACATGATATTGTACTCTAACCAAATACGAGTAGCATTGGAACCATGAGCTCATTCTTTGCTACATTTTGAAAATCTTAATTTTATAGCGTCTATCAAATCTTGTACTGTTTATTAAGTAGTCCTTTCACATTTTTTCTTACTCATAATCCAACTAAAGTTGTAGAGTTAATTATTTCATAAATCACTCAACTTATAACATGATCATGGACTTCTCACAGAATTTTAATTTATTTCACAATGCTTACTGAACTCTCACAGTTTTCACTCCATCAATCATTATAAAAAAACATTAATACTTTTGTAGACATGTCAGGCAAAATCTTGATGTGGCAAGTAACAATCGATTAAATGACGCCAACTTAGATCTGGACTCCAAATCATCAAAAATGCGTCCCACGTCTTTAAAAAACACGATTTTGGTGAATCATAAAAAAAAATATCAAAACCAAACCTAATCGAGTCGCAGTTGCGTGCTTCTTTAGAGGCCATAAATGTGGTACCATTGGAAGATATCCAAACCAGACACTTTAGATGGCAGAAATGTCGATTCGCGAGCATGTAATTTGGATGATATGTGGACTACTTTGAAAAGATAAAAGTTCATGAATCGTCACAGTTGTGGACTGTTAGAGTGTACGGTCGACGATGTGCAAAGATGACTACAACCACATCTCGCCAAGAAAGTTAACCGAAGGGTCTTCAGAAGGGACAAATTTGTTTACCTGTTTGACAATGGATGGTAATACGATTTTTTGATTTACTTATTGTTGTCGATTATTATATCTCGTAAGTGTACGAATTGTAACAAGTAATATAGTGGACCAATAAATCTGAATATCGTTCCCACGAGGATTACTATCTAACAATTGGTTAAATTATTCTTAACTTTAATTTGATCAAAAATAAATAATAAGATTTGTGATTACTGTCCAAATTATTCTAACTAAACTAAATTATCTAACGTACACAATTTATCGAATTTGGTTTTAAAAGTATGGATATAGATGTTAGAACTTACAATTTTACTTATGGATCCCATTTAATTCACCGATCAAAATTCATTACTATTGTAATGTTCAATCGAATTCTTCTAAAGTATTTAATTTACCCATCTAAAGTTCTCATTGAATCTATTTAACAAAGTCAATTACATATCTCTATGCGAATCAATCTTAGTTAGACTAAATATTTGTTCTAAGAATTCATTCAATGACTGCTATAATTAGTATATGTATCTCTACACGTTATACTAAATTACCTAATTTTACTATGTAATTTAAATCTATCACTCACCTCTTGATTCATAATAGATTCAGAAAATCATTGAATAATTGGTCAAAGAATTCAAAACGTTAAATTCATGAATAAAATCAATACATACGCATTTAAAGAATTAGAATCTTGAATAAAAGAAATATATTGTCACACATAGAATATATTATTTGCCATAACTATGAATTCATCTATTCATAATAATGAAAGAAAAATAAAAAGTATAGAGTTCATAATCAGGTTTTAATACTTAATCATGGAAAGAATTAGATCTTGCACCAAGAATTTTCTTCAACCTCAAAAGTCTTCAAACCTTAGTTTTGGCTCTTTGATCTTAATGATTATGTATTTTTCTCTGCCCAAAATTGTGTGGAACTCCCTTAAAAGTATTAAAAACTTGTATTTATACTCTTTTCCACGCTTGTATCCAAAGTAGGATTTTTATGGATTTCAAAATGGGCTAAAAACGCGCCCTCAATACACCTAGGTGGCACTGCGACGCCGCGAAGACAATGTGGTGGTGTCGGGGGGGTCACCTTTCGGGTAAAAATCTGTATTACATTTCGTTTAATATTTTTATCATAACTTTCTTTCTCGATATTCGATTGAGGTGGTTCAAATTGGATTGTAAAGATAACCCAAAGTGCTACCACTTTATTAGCAATAGCTGTTTTCTAATTCGAACATTTACTAGGCCAACAATGAGTCTCAATCTCTAGTTGAAAATCTGGAACATTCTTGTGCGGTTGAAAATTGATTTATGAAAATATTTTTGTCATATTCCACTCATTTTGACTTCTAATTGGATCCAATTGGCTCCTAATATTCTCGAATTTTCATCGTGAGTTTCGGTACAACTTTTTAGTATTTACACTTTAATGCCCAAACTTTGAATCTTGCTCCCCTTTTCTTTAATTGTCACTTCTTTCTTTCAAATCTACTTCATTTTATCGAGTTTCATCTAATAAATGAAATATAAAATAAATTATGCTATAATCGTTCAAAAGAACTATTAAATGTCTATATTTTAAAATTCAAATAAATGTATAAAATACAGTTATTATTGATGGAGTAGTTAACTTATAACATTTTTATTACAAAAAATCAACTCTATCACAATCTTTTGGGTCTATTTAATAAACTGCTATGTTAGTATTTATGATCTTAGCCTTTGCAATGTTTTGGAAGCTGTGGATGGAACGACTATGTTACGATCTATGAAATCTTTTGTATTTAAAGTGTTAGTCTAACTTTGGTTTGGTTTGGAAGATCTTGAATTTGGTTTGGAAGCTTTTGGTTTGGCTTGGAACATTTTGATTCTACCATGCTATGAACTGTTGTGGTTTGCTTTCGGTTTGTTCTGCTCTTTCAATTATGACAACAGTTGAAGACCAAGATATTCTTGAAGAGGAGGCTGTTCTAAATAACCCCAACTCGTTATGTTCAATCCGTCATCGTCCATAAATGAATGTGACATGTACACTGGCGGATCTAGTACCCAGCAAGCACTAGCGTGGATTTGCCAATTTTATTTATTTTTTTATTTTTTTTGTGTCAGTGTATATTATTTTGCACATATATTTATAATTTCCTCTTTTCACAAATATCCTCTTCTAGTTCAGTTGATAAGGGTCTTCGTTAATGAACGAGAGATCTAGAGTTTGACTCTCATCGAGAATAGTTCTTTATGCAAATGATTTTAGTTTAATATTTTTCACCATTTTGGAGTATAGGCATAGAAAGATTCAAACTTGTGACTTCCTTTGAGAATATAAAAAGCATAACTGTTATGGCATTTGATGGATATTAATATTATATGTAACAAATATATATAATTTTATCAACTACTGATCCACCAATTAAACCACGGATTCAATGATCCGATGATTTGTTCGGGTCAACGATTGGATCGAATATGATAACTACGTTTTGAAGAGTGAAGAATAACGAAGAAGAAAATTAAATTGGCAGTTGACATTTATTGAAACCAAAAATGTATTTGTTTTAATTTTGTCATTAGAGACTATTTAATTGACAAAAAAATTCGGCATAAGGGATGAGCATTGACACTAATTTTTCTTCACACATTCAACGACAATTTTTTTATATCATATTTAGAACTATGAAATAGTCTTTTCAGTTAGAATGATATTATTAGCAAATCAAACCTTGAAAGTAAGTAATTGGACCCATTTTTCAAACTTGAAAGTCTTACACGATAAATATTATTAGATGGATAGATAACGTACATTCATACTTGCAATTCGAACTACGATATAATTAATTTCAATTCACGGTATTGGTTGTTATTATTATAGTCGTCAACGGTCAATGACCGCTCGTGTTCACTCAAACTCCTGGATCCACCATTGGACATGTATAATTCGCCGAATGTGGCATTGCAATCTTTTTCGTACATTAGTATCTACTTGGCTGCTCCATGTACATATGTAGGAAAACATCCGATGACAATTCCAGCCAATAAAAACTAAATCCATCAACAACAATGCAAAACAATTATCTCTCTCTCTTTGATACATGCAAAAGAGTCGTAGAGTACATTTTCGTACTTCCTTCTATACCTATTTGAGTAGATGATAATAAGATTCTCCATATACTGATAGCACGGTCATTGTAAAGCTCAAGGTCTTCCACTTGGATCTGCACATATGTCTTTGAGCAAGCCATCCATCATGTATGAGAATTGGCATATCGTATTTATTCGGGTTTCTCTTAATATTTGATTAAGCTAAATTTAAATATTATTTACATCAATTGATGCAAATCTAGCGTTCACGAAAATATGTTCGCTTTGTAAATCACCGCAAGTGCACGGTTCGTTAACAAGTAATAAAGTGAAAATTGTAAAATTTCGAGTATCGTCTCACGAGAATTGATTTGATTTGATTTCTATTATCAAGACCTTAAGCGA
>CADEPD010045881.1:0-14017 GCA_902829195.1 Fraxinus dipetala
AGAATTATAAATATTCAATTACGTTATGTGAGAAAGTGAAAATAGACAATTTTATTCTTTCTTTTACTTTCGATGATACATGTAGTAGTACTTCAACTATCTAGGTAAATTTATCAAAATTCCCTGAATGAGAAAGATAAAAATAGTAAAAATTAATATTAATATAATATTAAGTTCTGCAAATCTAATTAAAATCTCCAAAAAAAAAAGTTAATATTAATTGATATGGGGAGACAAATTTTGCTATTACTAGTAATTTATTTTTCCCTAAATATAAAAGAAACTTACAAAATTTCTAAATTATTATCTTAGTTAGTACATTATACTAATATTAGTATAATTGAAGCACATTTTATATTGAACAAAAGTTCAATTTAATTTTATTATTTGGTATGATCGGTCAGATGATTATCAGATCAGCAATGATCTTGTACTTCATATTATAAATTAGTGATTGACTATCCCTAGCTAAAGTTATGATTAAATTCTTATAATCTTGAAATTAATTAAGGAGATAAAATGGTCAAATCATCCTTCATGTCGACTATCTATATATTATTTGATACATCTACTAGATTACAGGGG
Organism: Fraxinus dipetala; assembly: GCA_902829195.1. NCBI lineage: Eukaryota > Viridiplantae > Streptophyta > Magnoliopsida > Lamiales > Oleaceae > Fraxinus > Fraxinus dipetala. The sequence goes on from CADEPD010045881.1 coordinate 586, forward strand.
TTATCATATATTTGCAATCTAAAATTTGCGAGAGTACTTCTTAAATTTTAAATTAGGAGTATATTTTTGAAGTTAACAATTAAGATGACGTGTCTTGTTAGTGAGCCTAAATTCTAAACTTTTAATAAATATTATATGAAATATCGATAAATGGTTTAACACAACTGATTATTAAGTATCTCCAATTAATTTCTAAATTATTACTATTGAGATCAATACGCTTCTCATTTTCGTCTAGGGAATGCAATTTTATATGTAACAAAACTTATAGTTTCATGTTAGCATCAAAATTCTCCCTGCTATATTTGACTTATGGTCGAGAGCTCAATATTTTTTGTCTAATGATTTTTGATATTGCAATATATATATACAATTGCTTCACCACAGTTATTGAGACGGACATCAAGAATGTTGAGAATGCATATTTAGTTTGAATCCTTATAAAAAGCCCTAACATATTTTATTAATGCAATTTACTGACTGTTAATTTGATAAAACTGTTTTCTCAGAATTATACGGAAAAAATTAGTAGCTGAAAAAAATACATAATGCATCATATTTTGTTATCTATTATAATATCATTGTATTTGACAATCTGAAAAGATAACTTAATTGCAAAATATATTTACTAACCTATAAGAGATTATGAATGTTTTATATTAGCTATATATGCTTCATCTCGTATTAATGTTTTAGAAGGATAAACCTTTAGCATTATATAATTTACACACCTAAAGCGTTGTGACATTCTATTTTAAAAATAAAAATTCTCCAAAAAGGAAGTAAATAAGAAAAATAGTCCCATTTAGTAGCCGCGTACTCTTAAAGAACATATAAACATAATTAATTATAAAATTTCAAAAGATGTTTTACATGAAATATTTTTAGCGACAATAAGTTACGTTGTAGTGGAAAAGAAGTAGAGTCAAAAAGAAAAAAAAATCTCGACAATACTTTTGTACATTATGTATCGGTTCATATTATGAATAGTGAGGATATCGAAATAAATTCGTCAAAGCATATCGAGTAAAGAAATGATTGGCCAAATAAAATGATACAATCTTAGCAAAATTTAACTTCCCAAGAATACCTAAAAATTTTGGACCTACAATACGAACACTTAAATGTATATATTTATGCGAAAAAGAAGCCCTTGTTTGAGTCTCATTTTGATAAGAAAATGTATTTTGGAATAGTGATTTTTTGGAGGATGAGAAATTAAAAAACAAGGAAAAATTTTCGATTTACGTATAAAATTATTTTATGAGAGAATGTGTGGTTAAAGATGAGTTTTGAAAAAAAATAAGTTTTTGAAAAGATGGGGACCAAACATAGACTTAATCTAATGAATTTCATAAAAATCTTATGTAAATAGATAAATTATCATGTGGTGAATTCTTCACTGATTTAATATTATTAAACCATATAATTTAAGTGATATTATCTTAAGTTGAGAAAATATGAGTTGCGCTCTTTTTTCCTTGATCAATGTTTGGTTCAATTGAATTTTTCTATCAAGATTTTTAATGAGCTAACTTTAGTAATGTATTCAAAAAATAGTGCACCATTTTTCCTTAATTTTCCACAGGGTTTTTCGTAATAAAATTTTAACGAGACTTAATCTTTATGTAATAAATGCTCATAACCTATAAGATATTCACCATCAAAATAATAATATAATTTATGTATGAAACAGTAGAAGTGAGCAAATAAAAAATAAAAAAAAATCTATCTTTCAATGTACTAGTATGAAGATGATATTACTTGAAGGCTATAACAAGATAATATTAAATATACTTCACCAAAAATGTAATATCGAAAACATTGGGATAAAAGACATGGATAACTTGATATAATGATTTTCATTAATTGAAATCAAGAGTAATTGTACTCTTATTCTTTCGCTCAAGTTTTGTCCCATTAAATTTTTTGGACAAGATTGTAACGAAACAACATTTTACTACTCAAATTTTGTTACAGATATTTATACTCCTTTTCCTTCATTTGGTATTTTTAACCCACATGATTTTTGTCAAACTAGATTTTAATTGGACAATTAATGTGAAAATAGTCATCAAAGAGGGAGTGATGTAAAATTATAACATAATTATTGAAAAATATTTAATTTTATCTAGGTACTTAAAACAAATCTTACTTACTCTGCAAGCGTGTATTCTATTCAAATTGTAACTCTCATTATAACCTTATATATATGGTCCATTATTGTAATAAAATACACCCGGGTTAGATTCTCTCTCTTTTTCTTGTCTTTCTATATACTTTTATAACAATTCCAAAATGTATTATAATTTAGATTAGATAAAGGGATTGTCAATTTTCGTTTTATGATATCATTATTTGACTATGTTCAATTTATTGTATAAACTGTAATTTCATATTTACTATAACTAAGATGAAAATTTTGTGAAGGATATTTAAAGAAAATTGGCGCTAATGACCCCAACATTCAAATTTTAGCATAAACTTTCCTAACCTTCCACACAATGGAATATTTGTTCATTTTGGATGGCTTTCATCCAATTGTCCGTTAAAAGTCAAAATTTTGATAAAAATACTAAATTGCTCTTACTTTTAATTAAATAAATAAAATAAGTGGAAAAAAAAACTACTCATTCTACCAACCAATCTCTCATTGGAGCATCTCCAATGCAACCATTAATTGCTTTAAAAATAATGTTTTATAAGCAAAATCTGAGGTATTTAAAAAGTCATCTCTAATGCAAGCTCATAGAGACCTGTAATGATAATGTTCGCAAGAAAAATTAGATATCGAAAGACTTTTAAAAGTATGACATTGATGTCTAATAAACAGATTAAGTTCAAAATTGGTTTTTCAAGGTATTCTATTGATTGCAATTGTTGAAAAATAAGTAAAAACCTAGGTAATAAGATTTTTATTTAACAATACTTGACACTTAAATTTTTATTAAATTATTAGATTCATATTATAACGTGCCGAATCAATCTTATAAAGAATTGCGGAATTACACTTAAAGCGTGATTAACTATGAATTCAAATTTTGAACTAGTAAGCAACTGCTCTAATTCCGTTCTTGAATCTTGATCTTTAACTTTCAAACTTCAAACCCAATTTCATTTTTGGTATTTTCAAAAATATGAACCGCGGTTAGTGAGTGGAATTTTATGAAACAAATGAAGAATCACAAATTTGAGGAACTGAACAAGAAAAGAAAAAAAAAAAAAAACGTTATACTTATAAATTACGTGGCATCGATTATTCATTGGATTGTGCTTATTAAACATTTGCATCTTGACCTCGGCCCATTACCCATAGAGCTCATTTACATTTTCCTATATACATGTGATTCCATTCATAATAAAAGTATGATTTCTAGCTCTATCCAAATTTCCTCTCCATCTCTTGCACTCTCTTTTTCTCTTGTCCGAACATTGATTTGACCGTCGGACTTTTTCTCGACTGGTGACCTCTACCTCCTAACAAGGTGCTCCAGCGTGCATGTGATGTCTATGTGAAAGGGAGGTAGAAAGGATTCTATTTGAGCATTTTTTGAGGTCAACAGATTGACGTCATCTATGAGAAACAGTATGTTAACCATGTTCTACCACATACCAAAAAGCCACAGGAAAAAGAGATTTTTCTAGACAGTTTCTACTGGAAAAAGAGCAAAGACAACAACCGAAAATAAAGAAATTTTCCGTGCAGTTCTACCCAAAGATCACAAAGTCAATCACTAAAGAAGAAAAAAAATGGGTATTGAAAATCTCATTGAACAAAGGAATTTTCCGGTGAAGGGTTGAAGAAACCCGGGTTGAAAAATCGGCCATGAAAAATGGCCATTGTCAATTAATGGTTGAAGAAACTCGTCATGACAATAGTTAAGAAAAAAGGTGGATTTAGTCAATAAAACATTCACCTATGAGTCTGTCCAAAATATATATTTTGTGAACTCCCCGTGTTCGGCCATATCCGCCTATTCTTTAGAGCAAACTCTATTAGGTTTTTAATTATGTAATTAGTAATTCTGTAAATAAAAAAGACTTAATTGTAAATGTTGTAGAAAGTCAAAGAGTAATGTACAAGTATATGAAAATATGTTTTTAGGTCTAGGGTTCGAGTATGGCAAAAGAAGGAAAATACGGCGTGAATTTTCGCTAGACCGTCGCAATGGATTGGCTCGAGTTTCAAAAACAGAACATTCGTCGCTCGACTATCGCCCTACCTTCGCTCGAGCGACCACTTATCGCTCAACTGGTACGAACTTTCGCTCGAGTAACAGTGTTGTCCAAAAATTTTTATTTCGTGATTTAAAGGCTTTTTCCCTATCCATTACTTTCGTAACCTACTTATAAATACCAAAATACATTTGAACGTGATTTGAGAATGTTGATCATTGAGAGAGCTTCATCAGAGAGAATTCCTACATATTCATTCTTTCAACATTCGTCATGTGATATTGTTTTGGTGAGAAAAACATCGCTTTCATAATCCAAATACCAAACCATTCTTTTCTTCCGATCTGTCAGAGTTGCTGAAGATCGTGGGAAGTTGATTGGAGGTCCAGTCGGTGAAGAACTGGGTGTTCTTCGTGATTCACAGGAGATAGACGATTTTGTAAGGTTAGGAGTACTGCAGGATAGTAGATTCCAGGAGAGCTTTGAAAATTGCAGCTAAGGATTGGTACAAGGGAGCACAGTTTCCATAAGAGTTGTACGAACTTCAGTCCGGAGATCAGATAGTACGTGTCGTCGTTTAGTCTGATAAACTATAAGTGTTTGAATCGTTTATAGTGAATTGATTGGTAAAGTGCCTAGAGTTTTTCCTAGTTAGATTTCTCCGTGATTATACCGTGTGTTGATTTACTGCTTTATTTATTTTTTATATAATTTGCAGTATTCAAACATAGGATTATTCTGATGTGATTGTTTAACCATCTAGAGATAATAATTGGTGACTTGTTGTTAATTTGTTATAATATTTTAATTCCGCATAATATACTTATTCACCCCTTTTAGGTATTGCTAGGGTCGAATTGCGTAAATTTCAAACTCAATATCAAAAGAAATACAAAACCACCATAAAAATGAAAAACAGAGCAGATGGTGATGAGCAATCAAAATAATTTTCCTAGCATATTCTGGCATCAAGTTCATGGATATGGAAGCCACCATTGCTTTGTGTTTCAAAGACTAAATTTTAGCATTTACCATAGGAAAAAGTAGCTACTGGAAAAAGAAAAACACTCACCACCAACTAAGGAACCTTCAATGTTTAGCTAAATTTTTTGGTCAAAAGAAAATGTTATAACCTCCGATAGCTGTCGGAGCCACCACAATCACCGATGGAATAACTCCCACTGTTGAGGCAGCCCCAACATTTCGTGATCTCCATTGATTTCGTTGAGGAAGGCATGTACAACTTGACCTTCGGCAATGGCCATTAAAGTAGTCGTCGGAATCCACTAGAAGCAATCCGGCCACACCACAATGACCGCCGATCCATTGCCCAGCTTTGGTCCAATTTTTTCCACTGTGGGCATTAATTCTTGATGGAGACAGACTGACAGTGCTGCGTTCAAATAACAGGTACTTTTGATTTCTTTGTGTGCTGGCCAAAAGCAAATTGTCAACTTAAAATTTAGATGACCACTTTTACTCCCAGTTGGGCTTTTGGGTATTGTGGAATGGGCTTGGGTATTTATTTTCATCCGTCCCCAATACTTCTTGATGGATCAAAAAATTCACGGGCCCTACCTCTTTTTATGTTCTATTTTTGGATTAAGGAGGCTGGGTCTAAAATTTATACTCTGAGATACAATTAGTTGCCATTGGAATTTATTATTGGACCACTACAATTTTATACCCAATCCCAATTTACAAGGTTTAAGTAGGCTGATATTCCTAAATTGAGAATTTATATACTTGCTGGCCTTTATTTCAAGGATTTTGGCGATGAATTTGATTTGTCTTTGAATACACAGTTTCTATGATCATTAGCTTGAGTTTAATGATGTTATCATTTGGAAAGAATAAATCTTCCATGGTTTTATTTGGCGGATCAGAATTTTCTTCCTCTACCTTTGCACTGAATTTGATGACAGCATATATTGTTGAGAGGCACAGGGGGAAGATGGTTTCGATTTTCTGGTTTTGAACAAGTGCAAAATGTGTGAAAATTGGAAATTATAATTATACATGTCATATGCTCGATGAAATTTCATAACTGGATTTTATATCTTTCTACGAACTGTTGTATCTTCATTTGGACCTGGTTTTCTTGCTGGAAAATGGGTTTGTTGCCCCTTCATTTGGATAACACTTAATAGGGACAGAAACATGGGGATGAAATCAGGATATCTAATGCAAGGAAAAAAGGAGAGTTGGCGGCAAGCAACAAATTTGAGCTGTCAAATTCTGGTAAACAAATATATCACTTTGTGAATGTTATGGAGATTTGGCACACTTAACATGATTCGACATAAAGAAAAATTCGATTTGCGACATTGCACATGAAAAAATGCTTAAGCTTGGATTCTTTTGTTCAAGGCCCTCTTGATCATCATATCTATGATCCAAGACAAATTGTAAGACCACACATTATTGAAGGCAAGCTCTAACTCGTGGATTTCTTATTATCAGATGTAGTATTTTGGAATCCTCGTTCCTTGAATAAAGGAAGAGGTGAAATCCCCGGACTTGTTTACCCTTGTAAAAGGAGCCTTTCCTAGCCTCATTCGCGGGATGTTTATTCCCCGCCCCGCCCCGCCCCGCCCCGCCATATAATTATTTATGGTCTTGCGAGATGTTTATTCCTCGTCTCTTACTATCGTTGAGTCAAGTTGTAAGACCTTGTCTATCAGAGGTCGTTTATAAGATTCCAATAGTTCGAAAGCTATTCGCGGGATGTCTATTCCCCGTCTAGCCAGATGATCATCTCTGACCTCGCAAGATGTTTACTCGTCATCTCTCACTATCGTCGAGCTAAGTTGTAGGACCTTGTCTATCAGAGACCGTTTATAAGATTTCGATAGTTCGAGATCTATTTGTCAGATGTCAATTCCCACCTCTCCAGAATATTATTCCTGGCTTCACGAGATGTTTATTCCTCACCTCTCACTATCGTTGAGCCAAGTTGTAAAATCTCGTCTATCAGAGACTACTTATAAGACTCTAATAGTTCGAGAGTTATTTGCGGGATGTTCATTCCCCGCCTAGCTAGATGATTATTTTGGTCTCATGAGATGTTTATTCCTCGTCTCTCACTATTATGGAGCAAAGGTGTAAGACTTCGTCTATCAGAGGCCGCTTATGAGACTTTGATAGTTCGAGAGTCATTTGTGGGATGTTAATTTCCAACTTCGCCAGATTATTTCTGGTATTGAGATATGTTTATTCCTTGCCTCTCACTATCGTCGAGTCAAGTTTTAATACCTCGTCTATTAAAGGCTTCTTATAAGACTCTGATAGTTCAAGAGCTATTTGAGAGATGTCTATTCCCCGCCTCACAAGATGATTATTTCTGGTTTCGCGAGATGTTTATTCATCGCCTCTCACTATCGTCGAGCCAAGTTGTAAGACCTCGTTTATTATATGACGCTTATAAGACTCCGATAGTTCGAGAGTTATTCGTGGCCTCGCCAGATGATTATTTCTGGTTCGCGAGATGTTTATTTCTCATCTCTCACTATTATCGAGCCAAGTTGTAAGACCCCGTCTATCAGAGGCCGCTTATAAGACTCTGATAGTTCGAGAGCTATTCGCGGGATGTTTATCATCTTCTCGCTAGATGATTATTTCTGGCCTTGCGAGATGTTTATTACTCGCCTCTCACTATCGTCAAGCCAATTTGTAAGACCTCGTCTATTAGAGGCCACTTATAAGATTCTGATAGCTCGAGAGCTATTCGCGGAATGTTAATTCCTGGCCTCACCGGATGATTATTCCTGATTTCGTGAGATGTTTATTCCTCACCTCTCACTATCGTTGAGCCAAGTTGTAAAACCTTGTCTATCAGAGGTCGTTTATAAGACTCCGATAGTTTGAGAGTTATTCGTTGGATGTTTATTCACCACCTCGCTAAATGATTATTTCAACCTCGCGAGATGTTTATTCCTCGTCTCTCACTATCGTAGAGCCAAGTTGTAAGACCTCGTTTATTAGAGGCCGCTTCTAAGACTCTGATAGTTCGAGAGTGATTTGTGGGATGTTCATTCCCTGCTTTGCCAAATGATTATTTCTGGTCTCGCGAGATGTTTATTCGTCGCCTCTCATTATCGTAGAGCCAAGTTGTAAGACATCGTCTATTAAATGCCGCTTATAAGATTCCAATTGTTCGAGAGCTATTCGCGGGTTGTCAATTCCCCGCCTCGCTGATGATTATTCCTAACTTCGTGAGATGTTTATTCTTTACCTCTCACTCTCATTGAGCCAAGTTGTAAAACCTCGTCTATTAGAGGCTGCTTATAAGACTTCGATATTTCAAGAGTTATTCACAGGATGTTTATTCCCCACCTCGCTAGATGATTATTTCGGCTTCGCGAGATGTTTATTCCTCGACTTTCACTATCGTGGAGCAAGTTGTAAGACCTCATTTATCAGAGGCTACTTATAAGACTCTGATAGTTCGAGAACTATTTGCAGGATGTTCATTCCCCACTTAGCCAGATGATTATTCCTGGCTTTACGAGGTGTTTGTTCCTCGCCTCTCACTATTGTCGAGTCTAGCTCGAAGAGCTCGTCTATTCGAGTCCAGTTTATAAGACTCCGATAGTTCGATAGCTATTCGCAGGATGTTTATTCCTCGTTTCTCACTATCGTCAAGTTCAGTTTTAAGACCTCTTCTATTCGAGGCTAGCATATAAGACATTGAAAGTTCAAGACGAGCCACTAGCTCGATAGTCATTTCTCGCTCTGCGAGATGCCTCACCTTACGAAATTTTGCACTGCAGTTACATTTATTTTCAAAGGGCTCATTATGCCTCAGCATTAACTGCATTACAACTGCCTATCTTTCAAAACTTTGTTTCTGCTTCAGCTATGTTCCATCTACTAATCTTCAGAGAGTTTATATTATTTACCGCTTCGTAAGGAAAGGGGTGGGCCCATCTTAATACCTACAAACGAAGCCTTCCATGACTGGATCAAACACCATAGACGAAGCCTGACCTGGATGCGCCACCCCCATATAAAGATGTCAGCTTATTATAGCTAATTATGTCCAGAGCATCGCCTCTGCATCAGCTTATCACAGTATATATTTAGTCTCGTCTCTACATCAACTTCATCATAGTGGCTTATATTGCAAATCCGACCAACATATTAATATTCTACTCATACTTGGGGAACTATTGTGATACTAGTATTTTATATTATTACGTTATTACTGCTAGCATACTCAAACTTGGGGGATTATTGTGATACTAGTATTTTTGTATTATTACAGTATTACTGCTAGCATATGTATTATATTATTGCTGCCAAGTACGCATGCCACATCATTGCTAGCATGTCATGACACTATTTTCACTACTATCAGTACGTATGTCACGTTATCTACATTATCAACATGTTGCTTCACTAGTGCAAACTTGTATGTCATGATAGGCTCTCTAAATTATATTTTGAAAAAATTTGATGTCATTATTCACTTTATTATCATGAGAAATTTGGGGAGCAAATGGACTCCAAATTTATTTTATAAATGTGCAGTAGAATATTATGTTGCATTACATGTTAGTTTAATCCATATTGCAGAAGAGATGCTGCCGAAATTTTAACAAATTATATGCGACATCTTTTGAGGCAATTTGTAAGCCTTCAATTATTCAGGCTCGTACAGATACTTTCGAGAAAATTAGTAAGTCCTCACATATTTGGGATTGATGCATATTTTTGAAGCAATTTGTAAGTTCTCGCTTATTGAAACTATTCATATTTCTGAGACAATATGTAAGACATCGTCTACTTGACTGCTTATATTTCAAAGTTCGACTTGCACATAAATAAACGATTCAGATTTGAGAGACTATTGTTACATTTATAAATTATGTGGCATCGACTATTCATTAGATTGTGCTTATTAAACTAAATAATTTGCATCTTGGGCTCGGCCCATTACCCACGTGGCCCATTTACGTTTTCCTATATATATGTGAATTTCATTCATAACCAAAGTATGATTTCTAACTCTATCCAAATTTTTTCTCCCTCTCTTGTACTCTCTTTTTCTCTCGTCCAACTATTGACTTAATCGTTAGAATGCAAACGGTCGCGGGAGCAAATCTATATATGAAGTGGATGACTAGGGCCACAAGAATTACCCATGGTCGTCCCTGTCGGTCCTATTTATGAGATCAAGATTTTGATTTTGAACTTGTCTCCCAGTAGACTTTTAACTCTATTTTATTCCTTTTGCACATGCAATCCATGAACTTGTATAATTAGTGTAATTAAGTTTGGAAATTTTATTAAATATACCAAAGGGACTTGATCAGATTTATATAATTTAAATTACAATAACTGTACCAAATCAAGTCAATTTGATATTTTTCAATATAATTTATTAGTTTTATTCTAATTAAGGCGATAAATTGAACTTTTAAATTATATTAAGATCACATAAGCAATATAAATTAATTCCCTACAATTTATACCCTTGACTTGTCATCAATATGTATAATCTCTTTCAGACGTCGAATAATTAGATCGAGGTTAAATGACCATTTTGCCCTTCTATTATTACAAAACTTGCAACTTGTATTTTCTTTAATAGTTTCTTTGTGACATGATCATGAGATTTAATATTCAACCGTCCCCAAATACTGAACTCAGATTTAAACTCCTCTCAAAAGAAAATACTCAAGTTGACTCACTAACCTATGGAACAAAGTAACAAATTCCCAACAAATAAGTGTTCACTGTTTCAATTCCTATTAGCACCCAGCACGACATAATGACAGTAAAAAATTGATCTCATGTTGTCATTTCAAAGAACTTAAGTCACAAATAGCAATCTGTACCACGTGGTGACGTTCAGTAATTTATAGATAGTTACTCATAATTAATTTCTTAGCAATGTCTAGCTATATATTAAATGATATTCTACTTAGTCCAGTCCAATGTACTTCTAGATGTACTGGAGTCATTACTCATGAAACAAAAATCGTTACAGTCAAAATAAACTGCATACCGCAATTGGTAGATAACAAATCATTCAACCCAAATAGTATGTCAACCTCCATTAGTCGATCTAGGACAAATTGTTGTTTGCCGAACTAATGTTTTTTTTAATTACTATTATCAAAATTTGCTAAAAGTATTTTAATACCACCACGATTTGGCTCTTGCACTATGAAAATGACATAAAGATCCCCTTTTCCACTTCAGAAGGCATGACAATTTTTTTTTTTTAATATAATGAAAATCTCAAGCCTTAAGCATACTCTGCAAGGGTTGATCGGTCTCAACAAGAATAATAACAGCAAAAAAATTAAATTTATAATGGAAATCAATCTCTTTTGTTGATTCAGTTACAAATATCAACACTAACGTTGTATGTGATCTCACTAATGACATCAGTCTCATTAATAACATTATGGATTAATAGCAAAAAATTCACATAAAAACGTTTCTTGCGATATACCTCCATACCTATTAAAAATAGTAGAAAACCTCCATATTTGAAAATTTTTGGGCAAAAACTCCCTACCGTCCAATTCCGTTACTTTTAGCGTTAAAAACAGTAAAAATTACAAAAAATAAAAAGGAATAATTACAGTTATGATCCTAATTTTTTTTTATTTTACGAATTACTCCAAATTTTTTTATTTGTATCACCTATATTCCCAAATCTTTAAGACTTATCTTCCCCCTACCCCATCCCACCCCAAACCAAACAAAAACTTACAAAATTCTTTCACATTTCTACTCTTCTCTCAAACCCCCCTCATATTGTCCATGCCCAATTCAACCCAACCCAATCCAAAATCAACTGTTTCTTCCATTTTCAATCCAAACCCTCCTCATCCAAAGATTTGAACAATATCCACCCCGTTTATAGTCCCGTTTATTTTTTGTTTTATTTTTTTGCTATTATTTTTTAATATATCTTTAGTTAGTGAATATTATTATTATTTTAATGTGTTAAGAACAACTCACATTTTCTTAAAAATGATGATAAAATCATTTATTTTTATTTGATAAAAAATTTAAATTTGAAATTATTTTTAAATGAGGCAAGCAGCGGGGTTGGGACCATGCTTCTCGTACCTGTCCTGTACCTGTTTTGGGATAATGACCATGTCTCGTTTATTCGATTAGGAGATCAGGTTGAACGAATTTTTTTTACCATCCTTGGAATTTAGGATGAAATTTTGATGAAAGTCACAACTTGTATGTCGACTTTGAGTTTTGAATTGGATATCAAGTAAACATTAATTTAGTTTTAGTTTTTTTCTATATTTTATCCAAATTCTCAATAGTATATAGGGAAAATTACAGTCACTATACCAAACCTTTCATCAGTTGACCTCAAAAATTAAAATTTAATAATTTTAATCAAATAAAGTAAAAGTAAAATGATAACTTTATAATTTTAATATAAAAAATAAGTAAAATCAACAAAATAAAACCCATCTCCTTCTTTAATCTTCCCCAATCCCCTCATCCAAAAATCAAATACACCACTGCCTCATTATCGGCTGACGGGGGCGCCATCGTGGATATATGGATCCTTGGCTAGCTATGGTAAACTTATGGACCACTTGGTGACTTCATCTTATATGTTATCCCCCTTCACAAAGCATTTGCTAGCCTAGCCTCTGGTTACTGGGGGTGCCCCATTTCCTCGGGATGCAGAAACGTTTGTGAAGATTCTTCACTCTATAGTGCTGAAGGCTGTGCTTCCTGTTTGGACCCACCCACAATTCCCATAATGCAGTTATGAGTTCATTGCGAGAGTTGTTCACATTGTGAGGCACATCTTCTATGGTGTAGAAGTGAAAAATGTTAATAATAATGCAGGCAGTGTGGCTGGGTATCCACCGAATGAGTCAGCAATTTCAATAATTGTAGAGATAGGATTTCCAGGTCTCGAGCTCAACAAGAGAGATGAGGCCTCTCACGCAACCTTTGCACCAAATAAGGCAAGGGTAAAACCCATCCATTCAATTTGGGTCAAAATTATATTCATATACTTGTTAGAGGTGCAAGTTGCAAATAGCAAATAGCAATATTATTATTTTAATATTTTTTCTTTTCTTTGGTTAGACTTAGTCTAAGATATTCGAGTAAAATGTTTGAATAATCACTGAACTTTAATATGGTCACGACTTACTCACTGAACTTCACCTTGCCTCTCAATGGTCACTGAACTTTCGGCCGTTGCCCCACATCCAACCCTCACCAAATTCTGTTACCATCGACGCTGCCGTAG
>CADEPD010045896.1:0-10772 GCA_902829195.1 Fraxinus dipetala
GCGGTTTATGCCCCAAACTGACCAGGGTCCCCAACCTCCTCACTGATCTCCCAAGTAATTCAATTACCTTAGGGTGTGCTCAAGGAATCGAACCCTTGACGCCAGCATAGGAAGGTCAATTACCTTAAGCTCTGCTGCTTCTTGATTGGGCATGTGTATGGTATTCCCTTCATGATGTTTCATTACTTGGATTAGCCATTTTGTAGGCCTCAAAAGAAGTAGAAGGAAAATGCTTATTGTGATGAAGTGACGATACTTTGAATTAAAACTGTCAAAATCTTTTTTCTACTTAAATGGTTGTGTTTATGTAATGTGGGTTAATAGTAAAAAGAAATTGGGCGAATTTTTTTTTATTTGGTTGGTGAGATTTTGACTCAATTAAGCCCTTGGTTGACCCCTATTTTTGGGTTAAATGCATTTATAAATAGTATTTTATTAGAGAATGTGTGATTAAAAGTGAGTTTTTGAAAAAATGAGGGTGAAACATAGATTAAATTTCATCACGTTATATGTAGGTAAGTAAATCTATAAGTTGTAATGTACATGTAGCATAACCGAAAGTGGAATACATTTGAAATTAACAACAATTGTTTCGCACCCCGTCAACCAAAAGTAGCTCGATGGTTATTGAACATCATCTTCTATTTTATAGTGGACAGTCAACTATATAGTACTCGAAAGGTCAATGGACTAATATGTCATGCATTTCATTTTTCTTTTCATTTTTTGTTTAATCATGTCGACCCATTTTGAATATTCGGGTGTGTTTGAGCCACATTATTTTAAAAGAATGTATTTTGGAATAGTAAATTGATAGAGAATGTGTGGTTAAAAAAAAAAGTTATTATTGTGATAGAAAATATTATTTTATTAAAGAACGTGTGATTGAAAATGATTAGAAGAATGAGAATAAAAATTTTAACGTGGCTCAAATACGGGCTGAATTAACAAACAGCACATTTTTCCAAGATGCTTATATGAGTTCTCCTAACCAACTTGTAAAATGCCTGCAGCCGTTGTTTAGACGTTGATTTCATTCTCAACCGAAGATATGATAATTGTTTAATTACTCAAAAACTTAAAATTAACATCAGCTTGACTAAAATATCGTAAAACGCACAGGAGAATGTTCGTGCAACAAGTATGATTCGTTACAGTTATGACTTTGTTCCAAATACAACGTACAATTAATGCAAAACGTATAAAATTAATCTTCCAAAGTATAAATTATGAGAAACATAACATTTTAAAGTATGTGTTCAACCAAATCAAGGATATTCAGCTTAGGTCATACACCCAGATAAAATAAGAAGAGCGCATAATGTTAATATTGAAGCCTACATATATTACAAAAGAACGCTACAAAGGTAATTCATCGTCGACCTGTTACAGAACAAAATATAAAACACCCATAACCGTTAATGTTGAAGCATATAAGATGATATAAATGTATAAAAGGCTTGCTGATACCGTAATTAAGCCATTCCACGTCTCGAAGGGGCTTCTGAAAGAAGAAATTCTCGTTATTTTTGAGATTTCTTGCAGAGATTTTTCACCCATTTCAGGCTCAATATCTTCTTTCCCGACTTGCTTTTGTCATCTTTCTTCTTCTTCTTCTTGTCATCCTCTGATGCAGGTGGCAGCGGTTCCGGGCCCCACTGATCGGCCCATGACAGCCCCTCGGAGCCGTATATGTCCATGTTCTTGTCTTCTTTTTTAGTTCCTTGGCATTCCCAGACAAGAATTCCTGCAAAAATTGCCCAATAAAATATGCATCTGCGCTAAATATGGTTATTTTCTGTTGTTAGCCAATGGATTTAGTTCACCTGCTCAACCGGCTATTTTGGGACAGCCTTTCATCCATTGTCTTTGACTTTCTTTTACAAACTCAAAAGTCCAATCCTTAGAGAAAATCCATACCATACCTCGTAAATATCAATGATGTCTGGTGTACAATGTTATTGAAAATAGTGTTGATATGTTGTCATTGAACAGTTTAAAAACAATTTATCTTTTCTAATTCGTCAGGCTTTGGAACATTGTAAAAATATTGAAGCTTATTAATCATAGATCGAAAATGAGTTGGTCATCTTGACCTTTCATTTCATTTGTATCATCCGTAAAACTTCATTGAATTTACTTGTTAAACTCGCTGAATACGTCAAGGACGCTAAAGATGATTTATTTTAACTTGTTATTTCATTTTCCTCACCACTACTGACATCTTTTTTTTTTTTTTTTGTAAGTCTGATCCTCTGGCTTTGTGCTTATACCACAGACCCATACGTGTGGCCTTTTGGTTGGTTTGCTGTTGCATTTGAAGAATGAAGGAATTTTGAGGAAATTTAGCCCTTCTTTGACCCTATTATTTGAAATGTGGAACAATATATTTTTTTTTTTAATGTGTGGTTAAAAAAAAAAGATTTTTTGAAATTTCGTGTAATATTATTTTATTAGAGAATGAGTGATTAATAAAAAGAATGAAAAATGAATTATAATTTTAATAAAAGCGAAACGTGACTTTAATTTCTTGAGGACGAAGGAGTGGGAAAAGCTGGCATTAAAGCTGAAAAGTGCTAAATGGAAGAACAATATTGTAAGAATATTCTAAAGTTTTGCAAAGAAATTAAAATCTTTGCCCCTTTTTCGATTATAATTGTGGTTGACAACATTGATGTTGTCAAAATTTCAACAATTGATTTAAAAAATAGTTTTTAAAATGATTGAATATGATATTGTCAACATGATTGTAAAAAAAAAAATTGTACAAGTAGCATGATTAACCTAAAATAAATTTCATTGGCAAAGAATGTAGAATGGATTGATCCTGGTTGGTATTAAAAGCAAAACTAATCTAGTTGTACAACTAGTCCGTTGTCAAGATTCGTGTCGTTGATTTAAAATAATTTTTAAAATAGATGGATGTAATACCTACCAAATGTGAAGCTATAAAAAAAAATGTACAAGTAACATGGTTGTTAAAGGAAAAAAGATTTCAACTTGGGAAGTTGCATCTTGCAAAAGTTACGATGCAATAGAAGGTGTCTCAGCTATTATGTTTTTATGGGAAGAAAATATGGAACAAGTTCTTGAACAAACGACGCCTTGCTTGCAATTATAAAATTTTGTTAACTGGTGTTCGAATTCCACCTATCTTGTTTGATTATTGTTTATAATCAGTCAAATCATTTTGTGTCCAAATGTTTTGTAGGAGCTGCAAGTACTCGAAGATCTATGCATTATTAAAATGAAGCTCCATAAAAGTAAGCGAAGGTTTGGACCGACTAATATTGAAGAATGAACTGATGAGTTATTGTTCCGCCAAGAAATGTTATTTCGTAAGGGTACTCTAGAGATGAGAAATGAAAGTAATAAGAACTTGCATTGAGAAAACTTCTGCAAAATAGAAATTTAAGGTTGAGATCTTGTCTAGAATTAAAATGGATTTTTGGGTGTGGTAAAATTGTCAATTCTGTTCTTCCTTGTGTTATTTATAATGTACTGGAAATTGATAACAAGTGGATCCGTGGCGCAATGGTAGCGCGTCTGACTCCAGATCAGAAGGTTGCGTGTTCGATTCACGTCGGGTTCAATTTCCCGCTTTATTTTTCTGTTTTTCTCCTTCTGCGTCATATATGGGCTTTTTTATTTCCGGCCCAGTAATCGTAAGCCCGTGCAGTCTTTCTCAATGAATCACTTTAAGGAATGAAGATTACTGAGACCAAAGAATTCTTTTTCCAGCGAAATATAAAATATTTGTTCTCGTCAAGCAAATAAATTCGCTGAATTTTTTATCATCTATTTCAAAAAGGGGGTCTCCTCTTTTGTCTACTTTCATTGATTCTCCTTCTTACCTTTGTGGCTACAAATCAACACCGTTATCTTGTCTTTTATATATTGCTTATGAGTTAGAGCTATTTTGATTGGTTGTTTGATAGAGAAAGGTAACAGAAATTGAGCTCGAAAAACACCATTTAGAAGATCTTTGGAGCGAACTTTTGCGACAAGTGTTATTGTTATAAGAACATGTTCAACAGCGAACAACTTCTCAGTCTTAGAAGCGGAACTTTTGAAATTTCAAAAGACAAAGCCAAACGGCCATAAAACCTCTGAATTTTTCAATCATCTAGTTCAGACTCATATATCGTGTAACAAAAATTCGACAAGTATGATCCTATGCTCATATGTGAGGTATGATTCAAAGCATGTTCATTAACCTCTGGTGACATAAGTGTGTGCTCAAATGTGTCATTATACAAGGAGAATACGAGAAGAGAGGAAATGAAAAAAAATGGTTCCATTTTTTGCAATTCCACATACAACTGAAATACAATGTGAATCAATGATTCACTTCATTGAATCCATTTTTCCATAGTTAATAACTTACAAAATGTGAATCAATTATTCACTGTAAAAGGTACTCAAAGAGTGAACATAAACGTTGCTCCTTCCTTTATTTATGCCTCATCCCATTCATCATTCTTGTATGATACCAAAGTGTCAACTTTGTGTATCTGCAAAAGTAAATCAGGAAATTCGTTAACAATGATCTAAGATATGATACCTGTCTCGATTTCGACTCATTATTCAGCACATGAAGTCGAAAACAGATGGTTAGCCTAAAGACAAGAAGAATAGTAAGTGAACCCCAGACTTAGGCTGCAGATTTTACCTTAGTATCAAAAGAATGCAATTTCACCATCTGTGGGTTGGCTATCAGTTTTGGGTCACTCTCAACCCAAGTAAATGGGACTGCCACATCTGTGTCTGTGTAGGCTAACACATCAAAAACACCTGCATTGCACAAAAACCAAATCAATTATAGAATCTATACATGGTGGATTGTTGCTTGAAAATTAATATCACAAATATCGAGTTCCTAATATTGTTGGTCGGGAGAGTAGAAGAGTACTAAAAAAGAATCAATACATCACGAATATCGAGCCCCTATTTGTTGGTGGTCAGGCACTCAGATCAAGATCGCTCAGAAAGAATAATACACTATGGATTGGCTCGAAAATGAACATCACAAATATCGAGCCCCTAATGTTGTTGGTCGGGGACCGAGAAGAAGAGCACTCAAAAAGAATCAATACATCACTAATATTGAGCCCCTATTGTTGGTGGTCGGGACCGAGATCAAGATCACTCAGAAAGAACAATACACAATGGATTTTGCTAGAGAATGAACATCACAAATATCGAGCCCCTAATGTTGGTGGTCAAGATTAAGAGCACTCAAAATTAGTACTTGGGCACCGAGAACAGGAGCACGCAAAAAGAATAGACTATGGATCTTGATCGGAAATTAACATCACTAATATGAGCCCCGTAATGTTGGTGGTCGGGCACCGAGAACTCACTCAAAAAGAATCAATATGGATGTTGCTCGAAATTTAACATCACAAATATCGAGACCCTAATGTTGGCGGTTGGGGCACCAAGAACAAGAGCGCTCCAAATGAGAACAGATGAGCCCAAGCAACAACCTCGTACTCTGATGTGAATTTTCGAGCAACATCAAATGACAATAACAATCTCATTACATTAATCTAATAGATTCTTACAGGGTTCATCAAGGCATGGCAAATATGTAATGCTGGATGCTATCTGCCTCATAATTGCTTGAATTTCTCTCATAATTTCTTTATCACTTTTCTCCCTTGAAACTCTATAACAAAAATCAAATTCAACAGACATTCAAACCAATAAACAATTTTTACAACCCAGAATTATTTTAATCAGAAACTAATTATAAGTTGATTACCCCTTTTCGACAACCTCCTTATCCGTCTCAATACTGAAATTCCACCTCTCTAAAACCTCACCACTGGCCTTGCTCATGATCACCAGAACTACCCTCTGCAGCTTCCCAGATTCCAGCCACTCTTCAAAAAATTCAAATATAAAATTTTAAGAAATATGAACTGAATAAGGTCTAGACTAAAGATGAAAGATTCTATACTAATTACACAATCAAACTTTTACAAATATAATCACGAGGAACCCCGAGAAAAATCATAATATCACAAAGAACGCGTAAATATTCAAACTTACCAGAAAGCTGTGCATTTAAGTTTGAAATGAATGATTTGACACCTTCATCTTGAGTAAGTAGCATTGGAAGTCCATATTTCTTGACCTTTGCAAAACTTTCTTCAGGGTAAACTGCACGGTTGTACAAAATACTGAAAAAAAAAATTCAAATTCAAATTGAATCCCTCAACCATAAACTACATTCAAAATAAACCAAAAAGAAAAAAGAAGAAAAAAAGATTAAAGGAATCTTGGATTATTACCTGTTTGCAGCATAACCTGAAAAGGGGTTCCATTACATAAAATATTAGTCCGCATTCTTGAAAACCCACAAAATAAATTTAAAAGAAAATGACAATAAGAGGCACAAACCGAAGAATTCACTGACTATGGCGGCCGATCCGCGAAGAGTGATTATGTCTTTAGTGGCAGTTCTTGAAGCCATGGATACGCTTTGAAGACTGTGGGATATGGGATTTGATTCAGGGCTAAAAGCAATAAAATCTTGTGGGATTTTGACAGTAGAGGATAATGACGTTATGTTAGGAATGTTGGTGGAATATGAAGAGATAGATTTACGGTTTTGATAAAATGAAAGACAGTGGGCAACGGCTAGTTTTTTGTTGGGTTTCTTGGTGGGTTTGAGTTAACGGTCGAATTATTTGAAATTTTTTGCATTTACATTATTTTGGGTAATTTCCACCAGAGGTTGTTAAGCTTTAATTAGTGTGGCACCTATGCTCCCAACTTTTTAAAACGGCACACCCATATTCCAGTTAACGGAAAACGTTTATTTAAACATTAGTGGCAACTCAAGTGATGTCGGAGTCGGAGTACAATTGTCCCCAAAAAATTCATTCTCTCAAAACAACCGAAAAAAAGATCGATTAAATTTCTCAATATTCATAAAATTTATCACACTTCTTCAGTCAATTCCAACAAATGCCACATGGCTTCTTAGTGTGACGGTTGACACACATTAATTTATTTTATAATTTCTTACAAGATCTTTTAAATACATATTTATACAATAAAATATTTTACATGTATATCAAAAGTTTTTTCATATTTTTTAATCAAATATTCTTCTAAAAATATTATTCACAACTCATTTTTTTTCCCAATTAATGAGAATAAAACAGGCACGTAACTCGTTTCCTTGTGGATGTAACAAATTGAAGGTTGGGACTTCATGTGGAATTTATCGTGTATATTCATATATATATTTAAAGTTTCGAGCTTGACGCACAACGGTGTCGTGGTGTAGTTGGTTATCACGTCAGTCTAACACACTGAAGGTCTCCGGTTCGAGTCCGGGCGACGCCATTTCTCATTTTCTTTGTTTTATTTATTTTTAAAATATTCTATGGATTTCTGATGGGCCGATCTGTACCAGGAAATGGGCCCACTAACGTCTTCAACCTGGCCTGCAGATTATAATAAGAATTGTGAAGTGTGACTTCATGGGTGATGTCATATTTCATGGGTGAGTATGAAATAAAATGCATGTACAGCACTTCTTCCTCTCTACAATTTAAATCAATTAAAAAAAAACTGAAAGTCAACGCTTGTTGACTAATATGTTCTGTTCACAAAGTTATAGAATAAGGTAAAAATAATTCAATCAATTTCATGATCTAACGTATTTCATTGGGATTTTTACGACACATGGAAATAAACCCACCGATAATTCTAAAATAATGCTATTTGATGTGTTTTCGTTCATTTGTATTTTTCTCAAAATGGTTGAATAGCAATCGATTTGTTTTCCCAATAACACTGATTAAGTTGTATGTGTACACGATGTTCTTCGTTCGTTTGGATTATTCTTTAAATATTGATGAAATGTATATCAATTTTTTTCTTTTAAGTAACCGTGATGACTCTTTGAAGCCTGTCATCGACTAATATCGCTTCATAAATTTCACAATATTGCTCACTAATATATTTATTTATATGTGTACGCAATATTTGGACCGACCACAAAACATTGTTTAGTAACTATTCATTCGCATTATGGTCAATGCTATTATATTGGTAGAATTTTGCAAGACTTGGCATTCATTTGAATTTTCTTAAACGGTAAAACTGAAATGAATTCATAAGTTTTACTAAAATAGCTAATTAACTTGTATAGATTCAGCCCCTGTTTGTTTCCAATTTTCTTGTTCATTTTAATGAAAATTCTAGCCGTTAATTATTTCACAGCCGTAACTTTTGACTTCACCATCTTACAGTGGGACCCCATGAGTTGGAAAAAATTGCCAAAAATTTAACCCGATGGAAATTAAAATTATATTTGATAAAAGTTGATAGAACGTGTGATTGAAAAGTTGTGGAACCAATGAAATATGTTGTTAATATTGATTATTTGATTTTGATTTTGATTAAAATCGAATTTTAATCAATACCAAACTGAGACTAATTCTTTAGTACAAATAAAGGGAAACAAATGGAGTGTCAATGTTCTCCCACAAAATTTCAAAAGAAATCTTGCTATCATTCGTTGTAACATGGAGATCATAATTTCACCTTTACCAGAAAAAAAAATGTTGAAAGAGTTGGGAAAAAAGAGAAAAAAAAAATTGCATTTAAAAGGAGAAAGTTCTAAGGCAAGAAGCATGTGTTGAAGTGCAATCGATCAAGTCATGGATCATGTTTTCGTTTCACATGTCCATACAATAGAGTTCCACTTTATTTTTCTTTATTTACTTTTGTTTCTAATGTTTATTTTTCTTTAATATTATTGGAGGAACAAAATGTCTTTTTCAATAATAAGTTTATAAACACCGTCACATTTTAATTTTATTTCTTATATTCTTTAACTTTTTTTGACGCATTTTTATTCCATCTCAATTAGTAAGCACATCTCGTCTTTAATTCCGTCCAAAAAAATATTTTTAAATAAATCATTGTAAAAAATGAAATATGCTAATTAATAGAACGTCGAAACATAAGAATTCAATGAAAAAATTAGGATTATAAATAGCATTTTCCAAATTATTAACTGCCTTCTTAAATAAAAAGGAAAAGATTTATCCAATAAGTAATTATTATTGCTTACCTTGTAAACTCCGAAATTTCCTCAAAAAAGTGAAAATCAATTCCCAACATAATCCTTGTAATCTCAAATCAGTTGACTCATCCAGTTTTCTGAAAAACGGGAGGAATCAAATAGTAATCAAAGGCAGTTTTCACTGAAACCGTCTTTTGTCCTCCTTAAATAATCCGTCCGATCTCTCCTTTTTTTCCACACAAAACTGCCTTTCATCACTCTATTAAAAAAAATTCTTTTGCATTTTCTCTATATTCAAAGAAATGGGGAAGATCAAGATCGGAATTAATGGTTTGATTTCTCTCATTTTTTCTTATTTTATTGGCTTTTCTTGAAATGACTGCCAGTCTTTCTGTATACTGCCCTAGCATTGGTGCTTTTTCCTGTGATTTAATGAAATGGATTTTTGAATATACCTATTAAGATTGAATGTTTTTAGCGTTTTTTCCTGTTGATTTCTCTTATTTTTCTTGTAATTCGAATTTTTTGGAGTTTTCTTTAAAAAAAAAAGGGGTCTGGCAGTCTCTACATTGTTTATAATCAGCAAGGTGCTTTTTTTTTTCCCCATTTTTATGTGATTTTGTGAAATAGGTTTTTGCATATATCTATTAAAGATTCGATCTTTTGTGTTTTTTTATTTAATATTTTATCAGGATTTGGAAGAATTGGTCGATTGGTTGCAAGAGTTGCTCTGCAAAGGGATGATATTGAGCTTGTAGCTGTTAATGATCCATTCATCACCACTGATTACATGGTATTTCACCCCTCATATTTATACAAATTTAATGTTCGAATACGATTAATCAGGTACTTATCTAGCTATGTGATGCAAGGCGAAAGTCTCAAATGTAATCTAAGAAGATTTAAGAGTATGTTTGGTAAAGCTTTTGGTTTAAGATTATAAGTTAGTTAAACATTCTTTTTATCTGCACATTTCGTAAGATCTTGATGCGTGTGACAAGAGTCTCACATGAGGCAGAACTCGAGGAGTAAGTCTCAATGGATTTTCTACTTGTACATTCAAGTGTGAAAATTGTTCTTTTTCTATTTTATTTTTTTTTCCGCGAGCCAATGATAGAATGTCACTTGTGCACTATGTCATTGAGAGTGTACAGGTATCAAAGCCCGTCTCAAATAGCCTTTTCGAACAAATGTACAGTGGGGTGTGTGTGTGTGTGTGTGTGTGTGTGTAATGTGCATATATTTTCTGGTATTGCGATCTGCATGTGCATGTTTATTAATTGATTTGTTTGATGTGAAAAATATGCAGACATACATGTTCAAGTATGACAGTGTGCACGGCCACTGGAAGCACCATGAGGTTAAAGTGAAAGATGAGAAGACCCTTCTCTTTGGTGATAACCCAGTCACAGTCTTTGGGTTCAGGTAGAACTTTCCCACCTCATTGAAGAGTAAATTTAAATGGATAATTTTAGACGAGATAATTCGACTTGATATGTTAAGCAGAGTAGAAAAAGGTCGTGACTTCAAGTCTGGCCCCATTGATTTATGAAAATTAAAATAACATTAATTTTTTTAATGAAAATGTAGATCTTTGCATGCTCTTGGAGGTCAACTTTAAATAAATAAATGAGTTGCTTAGATGAGGTAGTTCGATAATAATAGTACACTAGTTAGGATGTGTTTGGTACACATTATTGGACTAGACAATACAATGGAT
>CADEPD010045910.1:0-11095 GCA_902829195.1 Fraxinus dipetala
ACCGTAGGGAGGCGAATGACAGAGCTCTCGCCGGCAAGAGGTAGGGATTGAGATTCAGAGGTGGTGTTCTCATCTTTTGTTTAGTGGGCTTGGTCAAGTGTAAGGGTGAAAAGGAAGAATAACACGGTGGCAGTGGTGGTGAATGGCACAATTGGTGTGGTTTGCAGGTGAGATGCATAAGAAGTTTGGAGTGGAGACGTTGAAAGCATTTGAATTTCCGGTCGTCAAATGCTTGGGGGAATGTAGAAGAAACAGGAATACAATGAAAAGAATTCTGAGGAAATCAAAAATATTATAATTATAGCTACTGCCAACGCTACATATATTAGTTAATTGAGAATACAGATGTAGAACAATGGCTAGAACTAGAACTAGAACTAGAACTAGAACAGTAGACTAGTATCAGGCTAATTTTTGTGTTTGTGAGGGCTGCTTTAGTGTATTTGCTTTCATTGTCTTTCCCCTTTAGTTCTGTTTTCATTTTTTTCATGTAAAAAATTGTACCTTGCTTCTATTAGAGATATAATGGTAAATACAAATCACGTTGTCAATAGTAAATACAAATATGTGAGAGTAAATACAAATATGTGAGAAGGGTGGAAGAATTGATTAAATTTGTGCCAAGGAAAATGATGTGGTTTGTTACTATAAATGGTGTGATTTATTGGTGAGATGTGAACCAAAAATTCAAGGAAAATGGTGTGATTTGTAACTAATAGAAATGTTGTGGTTTGTGCTAAGGAAAATTAGTGACCGTGGCCAATTAATTGTATAATTTATGATTAATAAATTATATGTGAACTATAAATTGTTTGATTTGTGAAATCATATGTAATTGTGACCAATAAATTGCATTGTATGTGACTGTGACATTGAGTAATTGTGACTTAGTATGTAATTGTGACCTATAAATTGTATGATATGTGACTGTGACCTGTTTAATTTCAATTATAGGTCACAACATTTACCCAAGGTCACAAATGTGACCACAAGATTTTTGAATTCTTTCACAAATTTGTTTATTCTTATTCAATTATTAAAGATAATTAGTTCCCTCGACTCTTACTTTCACACTCTATCAGATATCTCGGATTCCAAAATCATTAATTTTTTCAAAAATTATGTGGTCACATTTTGTGATCTCTTATCAAATTTTGTGGCCTATATTTTAATTAAACGAATCATCAACACAATAAGACATAATTTATGGTCAAGGTCACATGTCAAATCACACACAGTCATAGTTACAAAGACACAATTGTAGATCACAATTTTAATAGCAAATTACATATTTTTAAAGGTCACAAATTATCAATTAATTGATCAATACTCATTTGTTGGTCATAAATTATTAAATTAAATTGTCACAACTTATTTATTTAAACACGAATTATCAAATTAATTTGTCACAATTTATTTATTGATCACAAAGACAAATTTTAAGTCACACATTGCACATTTTTTAAGTCACATATTATTTATTCGCTAAAATTATCTAATAATTGGTTATAATCGCTATTCATCACATCCACACTGTCCCATCACCACCGAAATCACCAAAAAACATTGTCGTCACCACCACCACCACCACCACCATGTAGATCAACTCCAACACACCACCACCACCACTACCCACCACCTCTACCGATCCATCAACTCCACAACCACAAGCACCACTTATAGTCTCACTGCTACCATAACCACCACCACATTCATGCCAAATCCAAAATCAACACCGCCACTTCACCCCCACCTTATCGCACCGACTCAAGTCTATAGTACATACCTAAAATTCAAATCGCTTCAATTCAATGTTCAACTCCTGCTAAAATTTTTAGTTTTCGCTACTGATTCGTCTTTTAATTTATGAGAAAATTGTCGGAACCTACTGGCAGAGATTTGGTGCATAGTTAGTGACTAAGAAGCTGACGTCAACACTCAACATCGCTGTTTCAATTCCAACGAATCCAAAAACAAAGTCATTGCCGGAATCTTTGTTAATGAACGTTGTCAGTTCAACACCATGTATGATTATTGTATCATCATCCTTAAGATCGAGCATAACCTCAACAAACTCCTCGGTCGGAATTACAGAACCTCCTTCACTATAGACCGACTTTTTCGATGGCCACCGCGTTATAGAATGCCCACTGACGTTTGTGCTTTTCAAATTCTTCCATTTAATCCTCCCATAGTAAAAATCATAGACTATTGTTAAATAAATATGGTCACATCAGTTAATTTTTATAAACTCCAAAAATCTGAAGCTATTTGTGTTTATATGTGTACATAGAGAGAGAGAGAGAGAGAGAGTTTTGTAATTCTTCCATGGGAAGTTTCCCTAAAATTGGGGATTTCTACAATCGGTTGGGTTGGGTTGGATTAGGGTGAGGTGTATCTGATTTTCAAATGAAATTTAGTAACACCTAATTTGCGAAATTGATTCTTGTATTATAGGGTTTATGGTAATTTTTCCTTGTAAAAATGTAGTAAAAAATCTAAAGCTCAAAAAATATATGTTGATTTCCTTAATTTGATCTCTCTATATACCAATTTAATCTACCTTTCTCATTTAATTTATTTTAATAATACAATAAAATACAGTAAGTTTAGTGAGTGTTTTTGTCTATATGCAATAATTAATTTCTAAATTAACTATTTTTTTCTCAAATTTTGTGGTAATTAAGCTCTTGTTTGACAACTATTATTTGAACATTCTTTTTTCTACACACTCATTTTCAACCAAATATTCACATAATAAAATATTCAGTACATAAACGTAAAACTTTCCCCCAGTATTTAATCACACGTTCTCCAAAAAATCATTATTCAAAATATTATTTTTTTCAACCCTTTGACTTTTCCAAGCCCAAGTCAGTTTTCAAAACATTTTTAAATACAGTCGAACCTTAAAACTAAATAAATAAAGAGATTAAAAAATGAGTGAATTTTCCAAGCACATCCTAGCTCTATATTCGTATAATTGAAGTGTGACCCTTCCCCCAATGATATTGCAGCTTTTAAGAGACATATGGTAACTTACATTTATAATTTACTTTTTCTCGTCTCCATGTTTTTTTTCTTTTGAAGTCAAAGCAAGTAAATTCTTACAAATAATTGCTCTCATTCATTTTTGGTAGACTTTAGTTTGAACCGTGATTACTATTTTTTAATTCAATGTGATTATTATAATCGTAATCTCATACTCTATAATTTTTCCCTGCATCATTTTAAAGGTCAATCTTGAGGCTTATGCCTCAAAGCCTAGCGTTGTTTCATGGAAGCATAATGCCTCAATTTCTGATTTAGCCCTTGGTTGAGTCCCATTTTGAGGAAAAAATGTGTTTTGAAATAGTTATTTTTTGGAGAATGTGTGGTTAAAGAATAAGAAAAAGTTTTCGATTTATGTATACAATTATTTTATTGGAGAATGCGTAATTGAAAATGAGTGTTTGGAAAAAAAAAAAAATGGGGCTCAAACAATGGCTTACTTAGCCTTTTTTAAAAATCAAAAAAAGGATCTTCCTCAATATTGATTTTCATATGAATGGTAATGGATATACCATTGGTCATGCATGCAGTCTGTTACTGGAGATGGAGTCTATGAATAACACAAATTACCACCATGCCATACGACCCAATGGTTGTAGTCAGAGACTAAGCCCACCTAATCATGCTCTCTGTCAGCTTCAGAAATTTGAAGACTAAAAAAATCTGGAGCATGCACTATGTTCAACAGTTTAGCAAGAATTTGAAGGGCTGTAAAATATGATAGCATTTTAATAAATTTACCTGCTTCCGTGCTCGTGACCTAGCTGCAGACTCTCTGTTTTTTATCATTCTCCTATGTCTTCTCTCCACTACTTTCTCCAATGAACCGGTTGATCTCCTTCCTCGTCCACCTTCACCAATTGCACCAGGAGATGGTGATAATGATGATGTATCTACAGTACTCCTGGAAATCATGTCTGAAGAGAAATGGTTTCCAGGAGACCCTCCTGCAACTGCTGTAGCCCCACCACGTGGCCCTGACATGATCATTGCTCCACCTCGAACAACAGTATTATTCGTAGAAGGGTTTGACATTCCAACAACTAAACCTTTCGTCCCAGGCCTAGCAAGCTGACCATTATTTCCCGTTTGTACTGGGGAAGAAAAATTCAAAGTTGTCTGCTTGGGAAATAGTGGTGACACTTGTGGTTGTGTATTCTGAAGCTGTTGTTGAGAAGACCTGACACCACCTATATTCATCCCCAGACTTGAAGAACTAAGAACTACATTATTTATCTCTGCAAGTTGATTACCCATCACTCCCTGATTTGCAGATGGTTGTTGAAATCTTAGGGTCAAACCAGTGTTGTTACCACTCGACTGTGGTAAACCACCATAGATTCCACCAGCATTTGACCTTCCAGTTGGTTGGATATCTTCTCTAACTACCCCAGCTCTTGCCAAAAACTCTTCTAATGTAACCTCGCCCAAAGTTGGCTGCCTTTGTCCCAAATTTGATCCTCCACTACCTCTTCCATCTTCCACACCAACATCCTTAAATGCATCTCTCCACACTTCATCAACAGTTTTCTGACTAACAGTGCGTGGCAATGTAACAGAACCTTGCCTCTGTAAATTTCCACCAGGGGCATTCCCATTTCCCCCACTAGTAGTAGATGTCATGGCTTGAGTCTCTTCAGCTGTCCAAATGCTCTTCAATAGGTCCTCCATGTTCATAGATCCAAAATCCTTTCCAGGGCCACCAAAGGTGTTTTGAAGCTCATCAAAGGTCAAGGAGTATACAGAGGATTGCCGAGCCAATGGATAATTACCGGGACCTGGTTTCCCTCCATTGCCATCTGGCAGTGATGTGTCCAGCCCAAAGTTCTTGAAGTTCATGTAAGACCACATTATATAGCAGAGCAAATTAGAGATGGTAGTTGATAAACATAAATTTGAGATTGTAAGTATATAAGCAATCAGATGCTAAGAAACCAAAGCAATAATCATAAAAATACTAGTATAATCACAGAAGATCAAAAAAATTCTCACCTCCCTGCTTGCTTTCATGAAATTCAGGTACTTCAGTCAAACATATAAACATAACGGCATTGTACCAAATCAAGAAAAACGTGAAGAAATCAAGCAATATTATAGACCCATATTTTAAATAATAAAACCTTTGAAAAATTAAATTCCATATAAAGCATTTCTTCAATATTCAGTCCATTCAAAAGCTCAACTCAAATACATGGTTTTATTGTAAATAAAGTAAACAAAACTTATTGCACAGTTAATGAAATAGATAATTTCTAAGATATTTAGAAACAAAGCGAACTGAAAGCTTTATAGATTTTTTTATCCGTTCTTTCATTTTCCCTAAGAAAAAGAGAAACCAAGAGAAATAGGATTAGTTAGCTTTTACTTCAGAACTTGTTTGTAAACTGTTAGCAGAAAAAATAGAGCAATAATCTAGTTTATGCAGATTATACTTTCTCTTAGTCATTTCAATGTCCTCTTTAAATTCTATTAATTAATATAACAGATTAAAAAAGCACATCAAAGTAACATTTGAGTAAGTAAATTAGGTATCACAACTAAATAGAATGTATTGTCTTTTGATTATCTTGTATAATATGAATATTTTCATACACAGTGGCATGCCAAATGTATGTCCAAATCACGATCCCTCTTTAAATAATATTAGCACTTCCCCTTTTCTTCTCCTTTGCTTCTTCAGAATTCAAATTAAGACCAAAAATTTAACATTGCAAGATTATTTATAAAAGATGAAAAGAAATAAAAATAAAAATAAACATAATCCCCAATTATAGCTATTTCTGAGCACAAATGAAATACAATTGACAAAAAACATTTAAAAAACAAAACAATATACACAAATCACAGTTTGTTAAAGCAAACTAACAATGCATTAAAATCTAAAAAAAAAATTCTTTTAAATCACACGAAGAACACCCAAATTATGTCCAAAAGGACAGTAAATTTCCATAATTTATCTTCTGCTCAAGAGGGGGAAAAAAAAAAAGCATGATCAAAATGAGAGTAAAAGATTAAAAGAAACTTTTTCCTAGCACAAACGAAATTCAGTGAACGAAAAATCACTAAAAACTAAAACACGCTATCCAAATTTGCGAAAGCAAACTAACAACACAACAAAACTAAAAAGAAAATATCATTTGTCGTTTAAATCACACGAAGGATAGCCAAAATTTATCCAAAAATATAGAAAATTTGTAGAATTCATCTTCAGTTTCTTTTTATTTAAAAAAAAATGCATAACTAAATTGAGAATAAAAATAAAAAGAAGCCCAGAAAAATAAAACCCTAAACCCCAATTATTACTATATCCGAGGGCACAAATGAAATTTAGTTAACAAAAACACTCTTATCAAAACCAAATTTGCTAAACCAAACTAACAATACAACCAAACTAAAACAAATCCATCGTCTGTTAAATCACACGAAAAAATCCAAACTATATCCAAAAATGTAGTAAACTATTTTCAAATGTCTAAAAACTATAACACTAGACTAACTACATTTTTTTAAAAGCAAACTGACAATACAACAAAACTAAAACAAATCCATTGTCTTTTAAATAACACAGAGAATATCCAAAATACGTAAAAATTTACAGTAAATTCATTTTTTGCACTTCAAAACATGGACAGCACGACAAAACAGAGAAGAAAAAGAAAATAAATAAATTTTAGAGAGAGAAACAATGTTACCATTTAGAGAGAGAAAGAAAGTGAGTTCGTGTCCTTCTCCTTCGCAAGTTGGATGCTCAGCGGAGGCGACAGGTGTCTCGTGACGCTACTCTCTTTCTCATATTTATAGCCGGAGAAATTACAGATTAGGTCCCTAGACTGTTGAAAATGTATCCACTAGGTCCAAAATGTTTTATTTTTAATCTTTAAGGCTATGTTTGACATACCAAATTAGGTCGAATAAGGAAGATATAGAAAATAACATTCTTTTGAATTTTAAAAAAAAATTCAATTTAAACTATCCATATTAATCAACTATAGCATCATCTACCTAATAATATTCATTAGTGTACCAAACATAGCCGAAATTCCTAGTTAAAATCTTTGGGTGAAAAGTTGTTACATACTTATTTTACCAAATTATTTATATTAGTGTTCGTATTTATCATAGTTGATTAGCTCAATACTATGCATGAAACTTTTCACTTAATGAGCATTGTATAAAAAATAGTTATATCCCCTAACTTTTCGACATCGTGAATTATGTAGTTCTCTATTTAAGGATGTAAAATTAATGAAAAGAGGATCGATTATTGTAAAACCAAAATATAGCATCTTTTAGAAGATTTAACTCATGTTTGGTACTGTTAAAAAATCTGATTAATATTTAAGTCAAAATTAATAAATAATTTTAACTACACATTTCAAAGAATCTATAACTTTTCAATCATGCATTCCATCAAATTTTATTATTTTATACTGAAAATTTGATTTTAATATCTACCAAGTAGGGGCTTAATTCCTTTCAATGAAGTACAATATTTTTTCTGCAAATTATGAATGAAAACGTATTCATAAGAAAAGTCAACTTATTTATTTGGTTAAAGAGTAAATTGATATTTGTTTATAAATACTTGCCAAACATATGCTTAAATGCTATGGAAACTAAAAGAGATTGAGGACTTACTTGCTATATGTTTAATAGGTTGGGGCTCCTCTAAATTTTATTATTTAATCTTATAAGTTTATTTATTACGCAAGCACGTGGTATTCAGTAACGTGAGCCAGTTTTATTGGGTTCTGGGTTGGCCAATGAGAGACTGCAAAGTGGGAGAATCTGGGCCGTTGCGTATGATTTCCGACAAGCCAATTTGAAATTTCTAAATGGTTCAGTTTCCGGGGGGTGAGAGCGTAAAATAGGGTTTTTCCATTTGTACGGTGTTTTTTTGACGATCTCTCAAGTCGGGCGGGCCTCGCATGAATAAAAAATTTCAAAAAATGTGGACTCTCCTTCTATTGTGAGTGTTCGATCAAAGTATTTGTCAAATATTTTCAATAAGTATAACATGATTGCGTAAAATATGGCATAAATGTGGTGCGTAGCACACAATTTGTGGTTGGATCCAAATTTCAAAGTGATAACTATTTGGGCGGTTTTCATTCAGCAAAAATATACGCATTTGATTGAAGATAATTAAAATATTTTTTTTTCAAACTCACACATTCTCATATTTATTATTTGATAAAGATTAAAATCAAAATTTTAATTTAACAAAAATTTGGAAGGCCTAGCCAATATTTTTTAACTAGTTCTTAAACTTTCAGTTTGTAATTGAATGTTTAGCTTTTGATTTTATAGCATGTGAGCCCGATGGACGGTTTTCGTCCATTTAGATGATACAATATGTCTGCGACTTCAAAAATTGAATTTATTTATATACAAAATGAAAAATATTTAAATTTGAAAATTTGATTTGCAATAAATTGTAAGATTGGCAACTCAATTGCTTTTCTTGATATAGGTTAGGGACCTTAACTCCACGTTTGTTTGTGAAAGAATTTCTGGACATCATTTTGAACAATTTGGTAGCACATTGCGATAATCAATATTTCGTTTTCGGATAGATTGAACGTAAAATGTCAAATTTATAGATTCTTCTAGTGTATACGAAGATATAAAAAATTAAGGAAGAGGACACGCATAAAGTTTATAAAAACTCGACTTAATCCCTGTTCGGTAATAATTAAATCTTAATTTAAGTCAAGGTTAATAATTAATTTTAATCGTATATTTAATGAAAGTAATAATTTTTTAACCACGTATTTTATATTATTAAAATTCTAATTTTAATTTATACAAGAGTTTAATTCAATGGTAGGTAGAGTTGCACGTTTTTTTGCTGCTAGGTGTCCAGTCTGCGACCTTTTATCCAAATGCTGAGTGGGACTTTATAATATTTGGCCTTGACACACTGTGTTTGGACTTTGTAGTCCATTTTGATTTATTTCCTGGAATTTGTATTGGGGTTGCACGTGAAAAAAATGGGCCATATTTATAAATTCAACTCGATACATTGGCCTTGTTTGACACCCATTTTGGGTGGAAATTTTTTTTTGGAATAATGATTAATGGAAGATTGTATGGTTAAAAAGTAAGTAGAATTTTTTGGTTTATGTGTAATATTATTTTATTGATAGAATGTGTGGTTGAAATGAAGAATGAGAAAAAGAAATGGGTTTCAAACGGGGTTTATTATGTTATATATACGAACTTATTGAAGAATTAAGGAACTTTGACGTAAAAGAGTTATCGGAGAATACAAAGTATAGTGTCAGCTTTGAGGATGAAGATGTGGTGTTTGGACGAGATTAGGGATAGCAAAAAATCTCGTCGGCTTGGGCAGCTCGGGCTCGGTTGCACCGAGTCGAGGCTAGGGCCGAGCCTCATTTTTTTGATCGGGCTTTGCTCGATTCGGCTCGGGCCCAAAAAAGCTCGAGCCGAGCCCGAACTTTTTTTTTTCAGGCTCGACTCGTTGACATAACTAGATATATTGGAGGCTTTAATATGTTTGAAGGACTGAGAATGTGCGAAATTACGTCTTCAAGAATAAGTTGATAGTATAATGGTCGAAAAGTTGCAGCAGATTCAAGCATAAGATATTGTAGGCCGGCTCGGCCTACTGAGGCTCGGGCCGAGACATTTTTTTTTTGCCAGGCCCGCCCGAACTTTTTTTTTCGACTCGACTCGTTGACATAGCTCGACGAGATGAAGTTGCCGAATTCCAGGCAGGTTATCGAGGGGGCGAAACGGCAATAAGGGGCAGTGGATAAGATTAAATGAAAGAAAAAAAATATTGAGCCGTTAGTTGAAGATCAATGAAGAACACTATAATAATTACGGACTTTACTTTTTCAATATACTTCCATTTTTTCACTTATTCCTGCGTCTTGTAGTCGAGCTTTCTTCTTAAGTTGGCGCTCGAAGGTCAATCTGCATGATACTAGAGAAAAACTGTGTGCCTCTTTTACATTTTTGAGGCCTACACAACATAAAAACTGTCTAATTTAGATACAAAAATGGCCACAACCCAAAACAATAAAATAAAGTATCAAAGACAGGAAACTGTGTATTTTTACGATGTAACCTTTACAAACATGAAAATAGTAATATTAACTGAATCAAATCCTTGAAGGAATCAGGGGAATGGTGTTGTGTAAATAAGCAGAAGCGTCTGCAACTCTACTACCAAGTTTCACTGGGTACCCCACATCCTTGAGCACCATTTCAACTGCAGCAAGACACCCCTACATTTGCAACTGTAGGCATTGCATCAATAGTAATATAAACTGTGTTAGCACGTTAAGTACATAGTATTAGACATAATTTTGTACGGTATAATTATTGGACAAGATTTTAGTTTCTTTTTAATACAGTCGAGTCGTGTTCAATCCTTCTCACTCCAAACATGCAATGTAAATGGACAAAGGCTGTCATTTCAAAAAATTAAATTCGAATTTTAGAGTAAACGTTTCGCATCAGCCAAGGTTGTTTCATAGTCTGACAAAATCGAAGTTCTTTCTTTAAAGGGCTCAATCCAGAAGGACCAGAACATATGGATACTAGAATTCAGTGCACATTAGAAAAATTACTCGTGTTAAAAATAAAGATTTTTATTAGTGAAAGTTGGAAACGAGTAAGTTGATAAGTAACAGTTTTTAGTTGAATAAAGGATAAAAAGGACAGTGACTCATCAGCAAAATGATTTTGTTTGTTTCCAGGCTTCAATCCAGGTGGGGACTAGCTTGTGAAATGGCATGCAGGGTGCGTACTCGGTCGTCTAGAAAGGGTCGAGACTGTTGGCTCAGTCGGCCCTTTTTACTCTCCTATAGTTCATTTTCGGTGCAAGAATGCTCGATCAATGAGTTAATACGCACTCCTTCAAGGCTATTTCTAGACAAGCCTCTCTTTCCTTCTAAAATACGATATAATTTCTTTACTTTCGCCTTAGTGCAACCAATTCATAGATTATAAAACGTCTTTCTAGTTTTATATGTGAAATAAAGCAAACAATGCTCCTGTTTGACACCCATTT